>NCQT01065922.1:19297-34421 GCA_002740465.1 Stenocereus thurberi
ATCGAGACTATCAAGGGCATTTGAACACAACCTGACATGAAGTAGTTAGGAAGAAAGTGCTTAAGTGCTTAATTAGACCATGGGATTATTTACCCCATTTCTGATAGTGAGTGGTTAGTTCTGTTCAAGTTGTTCGTAAGAAGACCAGTATTACCGTGATTAGGAATGAAAAGAATGAGTTAGTTACCACTCGAGTCTAATCTGGGTGGCATATTTGTATTGACTATAGAAAATTAAATGCTGCCAGTAGGAAATACCATTTTTCCCTTCTCTTCTCTGACAAGATGTTAGAGAGGTTGGTTGGACATTTCTTTTATTACTTTTTACTTTTTAGATGAATATTTTGGTTGTATCCAGATCTCTATTACTCTTGAGGATCAAGAGAAGACTACTTTTAGCTGTTTGTTTAGGATGTATGCCTTTAAGGGAATGCCTTTTGGTGTTTGTAATGCCCCTACTACCTTTCAAAGTTGCATGATTTCTGTTTTCTCAAATTTAGTTGAAAAGCACATAAAAATTTTCATGGATGACTTTTTTGTGTCTGGTTCCTCCTTTGATGATTGTTTGTATAATTTGAGAAAAGTGTTGTAGAGGTGCAACAAGAAAAATATGGCTTTGAATTAGGAGAAATGTTACTTTATAGTTAAAAAGGGGATGGTCTTAGGCCATATTATTTCTAGAGATGGAATTGAAGTAGATAAAATTAAGACTGATTTCATTGTTAATCTTTCCCCTTCCGTTAGTCTGAAAGTGGTGATGCCTTTTTTTGGACATGCTGGTTCCTATCATTATTTCATTAAGTACTTTAGTAAAATAGCTAAGGCTTTGACTAACCTGATAGCTAAAGATGTGTCATTTCACTTATATGAGGATTGTCATGAGGCATTTATTAAGCTTAAGGAGGCCTTAACATCTACTCCCATTCTTCATCCTCCTATCTGGAAAGGGCACTTTGAGTTAATGTGTGACGCATCTGACTATGCTATTGGGATCGTTTTAGGGCAACCAGTTGATAAAAAGCCACACTTGATTTATTATGCTAGTCAAACTTTAAATGATGTCCAATTAAATTATACTGTCATTGAGAAGGAATTTTTGGTTGTGGTCTTTGATTTAAAAAGTTTAGACCTTATCCAATTGGCTCTCATGTGATTGTCAATACGAACCACACTTAAGCACCTTCTTTCTAAGAAGGATGCTAAGCCTAGACTTGTCAGATGAATCTTACTTTTATAAGAATTTAATTGCGAGATTAGGGATAAGAAATGTTCTGAGAGCCTTATTGTTGACCGTTTGTCTAGGATTCTTTTGTGGTATAGAGTATGAATCAAGTGTTTCTAAATGCTTCCTTGATAAGCAATTGTATGCAATCCACCCTGACCCTTGGTATGCTGACATTATGAGCTACCTAATGTCTGATGGGATTCCTAAGAGTTAGACTAAGAATGATAGAGATAGGTTCTTCTACCTTGTGAAGTTCTTTGTTTATGATGACCCTTACTTGTTTAAATATTGCTCTGACTAATTCCTTAGGAGGTATTTCCCAATCATGAGGTTAACAGTGTCTTTTCCTTCTGTCATGACCAAGCATGTGGGGTCCATTTCAGTGGGAGAAAGACAGTAGCTAAAGTTTTTCAATGCGGTTTTTAGTAGCCTACCTTATTTAAGGATGCTTTTGAATATTATAAGAGTTGCCTTAGGTGCCAACAGTTAGGTAGGAGTGGCAGGAGAGATCTGATGCCACTTAATCCTATCATTGTGATGGAGATTTTCGATGTTTGGAGTGGAGATTTCATAGGACAATTTTCATATTCTTTTATGAATTAGTACATTTTATTAGCTGTGGACTATGCTTCTAAGTGGATTAAGGAACTAGGATAAATAATGCTAAGGTGGCTGTGAAGTTCCTTGGGGAGGACATATTTGCTAGATTTGGTATGCCCCGGGCTATCATTAGTGATCAGAGTACCCACTTTACTAATAGGTCTTTTGATGCCTTGTTAAGGAGGTGCTCTATAGTCTATAGACTTGCTACCCCCTATCATCCCCACACTAGTGGCCAGGTTAAAGTGTTCAGTAGGTAAATTAAGCAGATTCTGGGAAGGATTGTGAGCAGGAATAGAAAAGATTGGGGCGATGGGCATGTACGTGGTCCATGGGCTTATAGGAAAACTTTCAAGATGCCGTTAGGTATGTGACCTTATAGGTTTGTTTATGATAAGCCTTGTGATCTCCCTATTGAGATAGAGCATAGAGCTTTGTGGGCTATTAAGATATTGAGCTATGACTTGACCCAGGCTAGTGAGGAGAGGAGACTGCAACTTAATGAGTTAGAAGATATAAGAGTGGAGACATAAGAGAGTGCTGGATCTTACAAAGAGAGGGCTAAGTTATTTCATGACAAACATATTCTTATAAAAGAGTTTGGCCAGGATGAAAGTGCTCTTATATGACTCGAAGCTTCACCTTTATCCAGGGACATTGAGGTCCCAATGGATAGGTCCATATATTATTTCACGTGTTTTGTCCTATGGTGTAGTCAAAATATAAGATACTAAAAGTGGTGCCAAGTTTAAAGTGCATGGCCAGAGGTTAAAGTAGCTTTTGGATCTGCTGGGCATAGGAGATGTGGAATGTCTGATACTCCACGAGTTGAGTTCTGATGAGTAATGTGCTACTGAGATAGCTTGGGTGTACTCAGCACCTGACCTAGTTTAATTGATATTTCTTTCCCTTCTTTCCCTTTTTTCCTATTTTTCTTTTATTTTCTTTTTGCATACTTGGATGCTTTTCCTTTTATTTTCTTTTGAGTAAATGTTTGTATATTTGAATTTTAGAGTTGTGTACTTTTTGTTTTTGAGTCTTGTTTTTCTTTTTGTATATTTGTTTTTCTTTTTGGTTGTTTTTATGTTTTCTGTCACTTCCAAAGAAATTCCAAAAAGATTTTATTTTGTTTGAGATAACATATGTGCTATTTGGATTGATCATGTTCTCTTGTAGCTTGGTACAAATATGGTGCACATGATAGAACTTAGTCCAATGTGTGGTATTTGTATACAATCCTAACCCCTGACATAAGCTTGACTTTGGTAGGTGACCTATGAGATTTTGAGCCTTAAAGATTAATTTATCATTTTTAGTCTCACATTTTTCTTTATACGGGCAGAAATGTCTGTGGAGGTAAAGTTGCCTATATCTGAATCTCCTCAGATCCCCGTGAAAGCTGGATCCATGCTACGAGGTGTTGTTTGTGTTTGTTTGTTTATTTTTCTTTTATGTGTGTCTTGTCCATGACTACACCTCTAGAACATGCTTTGATTCTTTTTGAAATAACATTTCGCATGTGCATTCTGATAATATGATAGAGACATTCTTATTTTGTGAGCCACATAGCCAAATTGCCATCCTTGATTTAAAATGTTTAACCCTTTTTCTAACCCTTTGAGCTTGAACCGTTTTCATTGGTTGTAAACCCTTCATTTTAGCCCTTGGCCTACACACATTTCCTACATCTAACCCAAGGCTAGTGTTCAACCCAAAATTATGATATTTTATATCCTTTTATTACTTAATATTTGCTCATAATAAATTAGTTAAGTAGATTTTTAATGTGTTTTTTAATTGTTGTTGTAGGTATTATGGGAGTTGAATGAAATGAGTATGAAGGTTGGAAGAAAATGGTGTTGGACTAGGAAGGAGCATAAGCGAAAAAAAATTTTAAAACTTGTCGTGGAGTTATAAATTAAACCACTGCTTTGATTTATAAAGAAGATTTATAGCATAGGAAAGTAGGGATCGATCACACGAGGAGGGATTTTTATAGTAAGCTAGTTTAAGTCTAATTATATTTACTACTCTAATTTATTTTGCTTTCTCTTTATATTACCAAAGCAAATCAAATTAAACAAGTAAAAATCTGGAAAAATTACTTAATATTGCCCTAAGTATTCTAAATTAATTCTGGAAATAAAAATAGTAATAGCTATCCTAAATATTCTAGAAAAATAAAAACAGAGATAATCACACAATATAAGACTAAAAATTAAAACAGAAAATAATAGGCAGAAAATTAATATTAAAAATCACAAAAAGTAATCTAAATTAATATTCTGAAATTTTTTAACTTTTTATCTCCAAAATTATATGTAATTAAATTCAGAAAAAATTAAAACAGAAAATTAACTATAAAAAATTAAAACAGAAAATAAAATCTAAAATTAGAGAAATAATAAACTACACTAATATAAATAGGAAAATAAATTAAAAAGTACCCAGATTTTAAAATATAATTTTCTAGACTTAATAAAACCCTAAAAATGTAAAATAAAAATTAAAAACGTAATTTTTCAAAATTATTAAAGTAAAAACCTGCACGTATTCAATTCACGAAATAATTTTGAAAAATTATGAAATAATTTCCAAAAATTCCAAAATTAACTATTAACAGATTAGGATACTAAATAAACCCTAAAATGAAATAAAATACTAAAAAACACAATAGAGACTATTTTTAGCCTAATTTCTAACACGCCGATAAATAAATGTAAAACAGAATATAAAATAAATCTGAAAATTATAATCACACTAAAGATCAAGATATAACTAATCTAAAATGACTAAGACACTGCTAAAAGACTACTCTTTTTGGAGGGGGTAAAATAAATTTATATTAAAGCTTATAAATTTAAGAATTAAAATTGACAAACTAAAGAAATTAACTAAAACGCAACAAATAATTATCAAAGATACCAAATTTATGAAAAATACTGAGCATAATCTAAAATCCACCATGCGAATTAATATTTATCATCGACATACAAATTGATTTATCCATGAGTTAGACTATAGAAGATACCCACTAGCGGATCTTCCCAATTTTTCCTCATATTATAGTTTATTTAGGTCAAGTCCTAATATAAACCCTACTAGTTTTAATAATCCTAGCACCAGTGTAAGAATTTAATCAAACTAGAGCATTAAGCATTAGAAAAATATCATCTAATGCCTTGTAATCAATTTACCAGCAAATTAATTTAACAAAGATCTACAATAATTACCTTATTAAAAGAGACATGTTTGAACCACCCATGATTAATTAGGGTGATACTTATGCCTAAAAGACTATAACTTTTACGTAAAAGACGTTTTAAACTATCATATGAATTTGTATTAAGCTAATTAGCTTGCATTCTTGTTAATCTAACGCGAATATCAGAAACGATAAATACTAATCGTTATAGAATCCTGAATAAAAATCAACTACACAATAAAACATAAAACTTGTTTCAAAATAATTAATTTAGCATGGTTTCAAATAGATTATACTAAGTACAAGGAAATTACTCACACATATTATAAATTAAAGTACGCGAATTACCCAAATAAATCATGTTGAACACTAAACTAATAAAATAAAAGAGGGAAAAAAAGAAACAATATTACTGTGACAATAATATGCTAGCTGATGATATGAGATGATGATCGATGATGATGATGAAGAAGGGGTGTGTGATGGCGTGAGAAGTGGAGATGATGAAGATTTAAGCGCAAAGTGGGGTGATGATATGTGTTGGTGGGGAGGCTGATTATGATGATGATGATGATTATGAGGGGTTGCCATGGTGTGGTGCTGTGTGTGATGCATGATGGAGAGAACGAGGCTTTGACTGATTTATGGGGTGAGGCGTGGAGATAAGTAGAGAAGAGGTTTTTTTTTTTTTTTTTTGCATAGTATTATTCTACTAGGATTTTTTTCTTTGGACTCCTTCTCTTCCAAGTCTTCTAATCTCTCTTTAATTAGGAGTAATAATCTTATAATCCAAGCCCAAATAAATCCTTATGAAAATAATATTTTTCATAATTCATTATTTTTTTCGACCGATTTGATAATTTCGCTAGAATCTTTCAATCAAACACGAACTTCGATGTCTTCTCTTCTCCTGTTTCTTTATTAATGCTTAACCTAAAAATATATAAAATAAAGTAAATTAAATTAAATAATATATGTAATATAATCAAATTAATTATTAAAAATATGCATGACTTATGACTTAAAAAATTCCCCCTCACTTAGATTGTGGATGCCCTCGTGCAAAAAAATCTGGGACTCAGCCTAAAAACGACCTCCTCTTTCTTATAAACTCATGCATAAATATGATATTTATACTAGGCATTGGCTTGCTTTAAAAATAACTTTATTCAAAATTAATTAGTTTTCCTTCTAACAGGTGAATAACTATTAAACATCCGACTACCATCAAAGAGTTTCTTCATCAGCCTCACAATTTTTTTTTTTAATGAAGAAACAAGAGCAGTAATCATCCATCTCTTCTAACTATGCATATACCAATCAAGAGGTCTAAAAAATTTACTATAGAAAAATTGAAGTACGGTATGACTACAGAGATAATTGAACTAAAAGGAATAGCTCATTGAAATCAATTCTAAACTTGCCTTGTAATTTTTTTCTCTTTTTTTTTAGACTCCAATTGCGCACATATTCGAGGGAAATAATTTATTCTCATCTTTATTTTATTTTGTTTTTTTATTGGCTGTTAGTTTGGTCGAGTCATTGATCGGCCCAAAAAGGGGCATGACTCTCCTAATCATGGATTACTTGATATATAAGACTCAACTTGAGACCTAAGCATAAGGGGAAAAGGTCTCAAGCCACCTATTCCTACCCATGTTAGTAATCTGACCTTTTTTTTTCTTTTTTTTTTTCTCTTTTTTGTCTTTTATGAGACAAGAAACATTACAATTTTAATGAGTTATTCTACTAATTCAATAGTCTAGGAAATGGACTAGGTCATTTTATTGTCTCTGAAGCGGCTATATAACATGATCAAATAAGATGGATAATCATGATAGTTATTCATTAAAGATATATATGACGATCAACTCAAACTTTTTTGAATGACAGTTAGCATGCTCAGAAGTTCTTATTCATAGAAGAATAAACTAAAAATAGCTAAGTAGAAAATTTTTTAAGCAAGAGAGCCTAGCATAAACTCATATTCTTGAATTATTTATAGGAAAATCACAAAATTTTTTATTTTTTATTTTTTTTAAAATCAAGAATGAATACTGCAGGAACTAAATGCAGGATGCACCCCACACTTAATTCATGCATTGTCCCTGATGCATGCGAAAAGATAAAAATAATGAAGATAAAAGTAAAATTAAGTGGGTACTTCCCTAAAAAAACAACCGTTGGATTGCCTCCTAACCAGCGCCTTTTTTTTTTTTTTTTACTGTCATTGGCTCGACGCAAATGAGCTCATGGATCCTCTAGTCAGATCTCATCCATTAAGCATACCTGATCTCCTTTATAAAAATGCTTTAGCCTGTGACCATTTACCTTGAAAATCTTGTTAGTAGCAAAGGATTTAATCTCAATAGAACCATGTGGATAAGTCTTTACTATCATAAAAGGTCCTAGCCATCTAGAGTTCAATTTACTAGGAATCAATTTTGAATTGAATAACAACACTTTTTTACCCACCTGAATTCTTTCCTACTAAGCTTAGCATCATGAAAAGCTTTGGCTTTACCTTTGTAGATCACTGAATTGTCATAGGCTTCCAGGCGAATATCTTCTAATTCCTGTAATTGCAACTTACACTCCTTTCCTGCCAAGTCATAGTCTAGACTGCACTACTTTATAGCCCAATATGATTTATGCTCTAATTCTACAAGAAGATGACATGCTTTACCAAAAACTACCCTATAAGGTGACATACCTATATGTGCCTTATATGCAGTCCTATAGGCCTAGAGAGCTTCCTCTAACCTAAGACTCCAATCTTTCTTATCTGATCTAACAACCTTTTCTAATATGCCCTTAAGCTCTTTATTAGAGATTTCAGCTTGACCATTTGTTTGGGGATGGTAACCAGTAGATACCTTATGGTTACATGATATTTTGCTAGCAACGCACCTAAGGCTCTATTACAAAAATGTGTTCCCCTATCACTGATGATTGCTTTAGGAACTGCAGAATGAGAGATTTAACATGTTTCACCATAGTTTTAGCATAATCAGCTCTAGTAGCCATAGTTTTAGCATCATCAGCTCTAGTAGCCACAACTTCAATCCACTTAGATACATAGTCAACAAGCATGAGAATGTAAGTAAAACCAAAAGAATGGGGAAAAGGTCTAATAAAATCAACATCCCATTCATCAAAAATCTCACAAACATACACATTATAAAAAGGCATTTGATTCCTTCTACATAAATTGCCTGTCTTCTGGCATGCTTCACATCTTTTGCAAAATTCATAGGCATCCCTAAAAATAGTAGGCCAATAAAATCCACTTTCAAGAACTTTACGTACCGTTCTTTTGGGTCCAAAATGTCTCCCACTTGCAGAAGAGTGACAAAAGGTTAAGATTGAATGAAATTCACTATCATCTATATAATGTCTTATAATCTGATCTCCACAAAATTTTCATAGATATGGCTCATCCCAAACATAATATTTAGATTGAGCTCTTATCTTCTCCTTTTGGGCTCTAGACAAGTCTAAATGAAAAGCTTTGTTCGCTATATAATTAACTACATCAGCATACCAAGGCAGCCTATCAGTGATAGCATATAAAGTCTCATCAGAAAATCAATCACTTAATGGATTCCCACTCTCCCCATTGTCTAGCCTGATTAGATGGTCCGTAACTAAATTTTCAGCTCCTGGTTTATCTTTAATCTCTAACTGGAATGCTTGCAGTAGAAGGACCCATCTAATCAATCTAGGTTTTGAGTCATTCTTACTTAACAGATGTTTGATAGCAGAATGATCAGTATAAACAGTGACTTTAACACCCAATAGATAAGGATAAAATTTTTCTAGAGAAAAAACAACAGCGTACGTTTTCTTTTCTATAGTAATATAGTTACATTGTGCTGGGTCAAGAGTTTTGGAAGCATAATAAATCACATGAGGTACTTTCCCTCCTCTCTGGCCTAAGACTGCCCCTATTGCCTTATCACTAGCATCACACATCAGTTCAAAAGGCAATGCCTAGTTGGAGGGTTGTACTATAGGAGTTGTGGCCAATTTCTACTTCAATTGGTCAAAATCTCTTTTGCAGTCATCATTAAGATCAAATAAAGCATCTGTTGCAAGTAAAGCACATAAAGTAGAGGCAATCTTAGAAAAATCTTTGATAAATCTCCTACAAAAGCCAACATGACCTAGAAATGACCTCACCTCCTTGACATAATGTGGATAGGGCGAAGATTGAATGATTTTGACTTTAGCCTTATCAACCTCTAATCCCTTGGATGACACTACATGACCTAAAACTACTCCATGTTCCATATGAAATGGCACTTTTCAAAGTTAAGCAGCAAATTAGTCTCAATGCAATGCTTAAGTACTAACATAAGATGATGCAAGCACCCATCAAATGAATCACCATGTACAATAAAATTATCCATGAAAACTTTCATAATTTTAGTGATAAAATCAGAAAAAATACTCATCATACATTTTTGAAATATAGCAGGAGCATTATATAGACCAAATGGCATCCTTCAAAAAGCATTGGTGCCAAAAGAATAGGTAAAAGTGGTCTTTTTCCTGATCCTCAAGAGCTATAGGGACCTTAATATACCCTGAATAGCCGTCCAAAAAGTAATAATGTAACCTCCTAGCTAATTTCTCTAACATCTAGTCCATAAAGGGCAATGAAAAATGGTCTTTCTTTGTGAGCTTGTTAAGCTTTCTATAGTCAATGCATACTTTCCAACCACTCTGGACTCTAGTAGGAATTAACTCACCTTTCTTATTCTGCACTATAGTTGTTCCCCCTTTTTAGCAATCACATAGATAGGACTAACCCACTTAGAATCAGTGATGGGGTATATCACTCTATCATCTAACCACTTAAGAATTTCTTTTTGAACTACCTCTATTATAGGTGGATTTAGTCTTCGCTGAGGGTTTCTCTTATGCTTAGCATCTAATTCTAATGTGATTTTAGGTGAACATAATGTGGGGCTAAGTCCTTTAAGGTCTATTAAAGTCCATCCTAACACTTCACTATGTTCTGTAAGCACCCTAATAAGTTTATCCTCTTATTCAGATGTAAGTGCATTAGATATTATGATAGATAAGGTCTTATCATCCCCTAGATAAGCATACTTAAGATTTTCAGGTAATGGTTTCAGTTCTAGCCTAGGGGGTGAAATACGAGAAGGTAGCATCTTCGCATGACTCTCAGGCAAATCTAGCTTCCTAGGTCTATCAACTACATGTAATTACAACAACAACTCTATGTTGCCCACTAACTCATTATTAATATGGTAGGCATATTATGAAACACAAACGGATCCAAACCTTGAGTAAGTACAGTTACCAGTTCATCAACATGAGATAATTCATAAACATCTTAGGATAATTCATCAATCACATGAAGTGCACACAGATTGTTCCCATCAGTAGGAAATCTCATTGCATCAAAAATATTGAACTTAATAATTTCATCATCAAATTCCATAGTCAGTGTTCCTGCATGCACATCTATTTTTGTCCTACATGTTTTAAGAAATGGTCTACCAAGCAATATAGGAACATCATCGCATGCATCACCCATGTCTAATACATAAAAGTTGAGAGGAAAAACAAGCTCATTAACTTGGACTATTACATCTTCTAAAAGTCCATCCGAGTATGCATTACTCCTATAAGCTAACTGAATAATTAAATCAATTTTCTTTAACTCTCCTACATGTAGTTGATCATAAACGGACCTAGGCATCACATTAATGGAAGCTCCTAAATCAAGCATACCTTTATCAAAGGAGAGATTTCTAATTTTACAAGGAATAGAGAATACACCTGGGTCCTTACCTTTAGGGGGAGGCTTCTTTTGGAAAACAGCAGACACATTTTCTCCCATACTTATCTGTTCGTTTCCTTTCAGTTTACAATTTGCAGTGCAAAGCTTTTAAGGAACTTGGTATAATGAGGCACCTGCTTTATGGCGTCNNNNAGAGGAATGTTGATCTCTACCTTCCTAAATGTTTCTAAGATTCCTTGATTTGCCTCATCTACCTTAGAGATTTTCCCTCTCAGTCTACGAGGAAAAGGTAGTAATGGCTTGTAAAGTTCCTTCTAATCCTCACCTATTTCCTTAACATTAAGGGCAGTGTCTTGATCTTGGTTAGGCTCAAGTTTGCTGACCTCTATTTCATAGTCTACCACTTTATTCTTCTTAGGTTCCTTCAACTCTTTCCCACTCCTAAGTGTCATGGCACTCACATTTTTCTTTGGGTTCTGGAATGGTTGAGATGGCAACCTATGTTGTATTTGGGCCTGAAGCTTGCTAACTCTGGTATCAATAGCAGTCTGTCTCTCTTGGACCTGTTTAAGAGTCATTTCTATGTTCTGAAACCTAGTGTTAACCTCCTTTTTCTGGTCATCCATCTTTTTCATGACTTGCTCTAAAAGAAAATTTGTTATATCCTGAGCAGATCGTTGACGTGATGGCTGGTCAAAACCTGGGAGGTTGTACCTACGTCTATACCTAAGGTTAGGGCGTTCTCTCCATCTTTCATTATAAGTGTTGGAGTATGGGTTATACTTCCTTTGGCCTTGGTTAGAAAACATTGCATTCGCATCACCCCCTTGAAGTGTAGGGCACGCATCAGTAGTATGTCCCTCTAAACAGCAAATACCACACGCCATTGCTTTCTTAACTCCTCTAGTGACGAGTTTGTTCAGCATAACAGTGATATGAGACAACAAGGTTTCTACAGATGGACCTGAACTAACCTCATTGACCTTCCTAAGCTAGGGTTCCCTAGTTCCAAATTGTTGAGTAGTTTGCGTCATGATATTAAATAATTCCCTAACTTGAGCTGGAGTCTTATTAACCAAAGCCTCCCATTAGCAGCATCCACCATATTTCTATCTATAGGTAATAAACCTTCATAGAAATACTGAATCAATAGTTGTTTAGAAATTTGGTGTTGGCGACAACTAGCACATAATTTATAAAATGTTCCTAATACTCATGGAAAGTTTTCTCATTCATTTGTTTAATTCCATATATTTCTTTTCTAATGGATCCAATTCTAGACGCGGGAAATTTTTTTTCTAAAAATGCTTTATGAACTTGGGTCCGTGTACTGAATGTTGCAAGGGGTAAGTAATATAACCAGTCTTTGGCTTTATCCTGAAGTGAGAAAAGAAAGGCTCTCAACCTAATTTGGTCCTGGGTGTTACCCTCAGGTTGCATGGTTGAACATGTAATAATGAACTCATTAATATGGCGATATGGATTTTCACCAGGCAATCCATGAAACTTAGGCAGTAAATTTAAAAATCCAGAGTAAAGTAGTCGGTCTAAAACAGGATGAGTAATAGACAAATGTTGAGTTTCTAAATTAGGTGCAGTAAGTTCACATAAAGTAGCCATCTCAACTTTAATATCATCACAACTTACTGTGTTGGAGCTTACAGATTCAGAATCACCTACTTTACTTTCAGACATCTCAAACGTATGCTCCTTTTTCTCTTCGATCATATGAACACTCCTTAATCTCATAAACTAAAACAACCTATAAAAATAAAATACTAGAGTTAAAACAAAATAATAAAAATAGTAAAACTAAATAGAAGCAAATTAATGATTTTATTTTCTTTCCTTAGCAACGACGCCAAAATTTGTAAAGCTCGTCGTAGAGCTTCAAATTAAACAGCTACTTTGATTTATAAATAAGATTTATAGCATAGGAAATTAGGGATCGATCCCACAAGGAAAGATTTTTATAGTAAGTTAGTTTAAGTCTAATTATATTTACTACTCTAATTTATTTTACTTTCTCTTTATATTACTAAAACAAATCAAATTAAATAGCTAAAAATCTGAAAAAAATTATTTAATATTCTCCTAAATATTCTAAATTAATTCTGGAAATAAAAACAGTAATAGCTGTCCTAAATATTCTGGAAAAATAAAAACATAGATAATAACACAATATTAGATTGAACATTAAAATAGAAAATAATAGGTAGAAAATTAAAATTAAAAATCACAGAAAGTAATCTAAATTGATATTCTAAAAGTGTGTAACTTTATATCTGCAAAATTATATGTAATTAAATTCAGAAAAAAATTATAGCTGAAAATTAACTACAGAAAATTAAAATAGAAAACAAAATCTGAAATTAGAGAAATAATAAACTACACCAATATAAATAGGAAAATAAATAAAAAAAGTACCCAAATTTTAAAATATAATTTTCCAGACTTAATAAAACCCTAAAAATGTAAAATAAAAATTAAAAACGTAATTTTTCTGAATTATTATAGTAAAAACCTGTATGTATTCAATTCACGAAATAATTCTGAAAAATTATGAAATAATTTCCAAAACTTCTAAAATTAAATAGCAATAGATTTGGATGCTAAATAAACCCTAAAATGAAATAAAATATGAAAAAAAACAATAGAGACTATTTTTAGGCTAATTTCTAACAAACTAGTAAATAAATGAAGAGAAAATAAATCTGAAAATTATAATCACACTAAAGATCAAAATATAACTAATCTAAAATCATCAAGATACTCCTAAAAGACTATTCTTTCAGGGGGGTAAATGAAATTTATATTAAAGCTTATAAATTTAAGAATTAAAATTAACAAACTAAAGAAATTAACTAAAACGCAACAAATAATTATCGAAGATAACAAATTTATGAAAAATACTTAGCATAATCTATATCCACTATGCAAATTAATGTTTATCATCAATCCACAAATTGATTTATCTATGAGTTAGACTGTAAAAGACACCCACTAGTGGACTTTCCCCATTTTCCCTTATGTTATAGTTTATTTAGATCAAGCCCTAATATAAATCCTACTAGTTTTAATAATCCTAACACCAGCATAAGAATTTAATCAAATTAGAGCATTAAGTATTAGAAAAACATCAGCTAATACCTTGTAATCAATTTGCTAGCAAATTGATTTAACAAAGATCTATAATAATTACCTAATTAAACGAGATGTGCTTGAGCCATCCATGATTAATTAGGGTGATACTTATGCCTAAACGACTATAACTGTTACGTACTAAAGCCTTTTAAACTATCATATGAATTCGTATTAAGCTAATTAGCATGAATTTTAATTAATCTAATGCGAATTATCATAAACGATAAATACTAAGCGTTATAAAATCATGAATAAAAATCAACTGGACAATAAAACATAAAATTTATTTCAAAATAATTATTTTAGCATGGTTTCAAATAGACTACACTAAGTGCAAGAAAATTACTCACACATATTATAAATTAAAGTAAATGAATTACCCAAGTAAATCATGTTTAACACTAAAATAAAAGAGGGAAAAAAAACCAATATTACTGTGACAATATTATGCTAGCTGATGATGATGGTGATGATATGAGACGATGATCGATGATGATGATGAAGAAGGGGTGTGCGATGGCGTGAGAAGTGGAGATGATGAAGACTTAGGCGCAAAGTGAGGTGATGATATGTGTTGGTGGGGAGGTTGATTACGATGATGATGATGATTATGAGGGGCTGCTGTGGTGTGGTGCTGCATGTGATGCGTGATAGAGAGAAGGAGGCTTTGGCTGATTTATGGGGTGAGGCGTGGAGATGAGTAGAGAAGAGGTAGTTTTTTTAATAGTATTATTCTACTAGGGTTTTCTTCTTTGGACTCCTCTTCCAAGTCTTCTAATTTCTCTTCAACTAGGAGTAGTAATCTTATAATCCAAGCCCAAATAAATCCTTATAAAAATAATATTTTTCATAATTTATTATTTTTTTGAACCGACTTGATAATTCTGTTAGAAACCTTCAATTAAACCCGAACTTCAATAGCTTCTCTTATCTTCGTTCTTTATTAATGCTTAACCTAAAAATATATAAAATAAAGTAAATTAGATAAAGTAATATATATAGTATAATCAAATTAATTGTTAAAAACATGCATGAATTATGACTTAACAAGGAGCATAAGAAAAAAAAGAAAGGACCGAGCCCAGATAGAAGCTCAGGCCTCAGCCCATACGCGCTCGTTCTCCTCTCTCCATCCCCAACTGGGCCAGACCCATATGCCTCTCAACCACCCAGGT
>NCQT01065946.1:11681-24194 GCA_002740465.1 Stenocereus thurberi
CTCCAATACAACATAGCTCCTTTTATAAGACCTAGGCTTATAAAACACGTGACAATCTCATCCACCTTAATGGGTAATCTGCTAAAGCTTTCCTACATTTATATAACTCAGCCTAGCATTAGTTACATACTTACCCTGCTAATACCATTGTAGGATGGACAGTCCCCGTCGAAGCACTCATTCTCAAACCGATGGGACTTTGGGTTGCGAACGGCTACATGTTCACATTGCAGAGTTATTTTGTGGATAGAGGAAATGGTTACAAATCACAAATCCAAGATTCAATTTGTGTTGCTAAAGTGGACAAATTAGTCTGCCCTTACTTCTACCATCACCTCCATTCCTTGAATCACGACTGTCAAACCAATATTTCCTTGACAATATTAGAATCTACAACTCCATGTTCTCATTCACTTCCATTTGGGGAAGGATTGACAATAGTATCAATGATGGTAGAAGCCTATATATTTTTCGGATAAATGGTAGTAACTACCATAAAATTAGGTCCTTGCTCCTTTGATCTGGATTACATCCATCATTTGCACAGTTGTATATTTATGACACTAGCAATGAAGTGTCAAACTGAGTGACTTCACTTAGGGAATCTGATCGTTCTAGCATTAGATCTGACATTGTGCAAGGGTTGCAACAAATGTTGGATTCAGTTAATCTGTATGTCGCTGTATTCAGAAGAGCTCGCGCCATGTTACGTGACCATTGCGAGTTCCTGATTTGCTAATTCGCATCATCCAGGCCAGAGAGAGCTGACAATATATTAAACCTATTGTAACAGAGGTCGTGGGTCTAATAGTTGGGCTTGGAACTGAGCACTTTGGACCGCGAGATGTCATTCTTCAAACAATGGATGGAACCTTACAGAGGATAGATGAGCATCATCCATCATACATGCCTTTACGCTATCCTCTTTTGTTTCTATAAGGCACCGATGGATGGAGTACAGACATCCCAAGAATAACTAACTCCAGTGCCTCAAGATCAATAGTTTCAATGAGGGAATTTTATGCATTGTAAATCTAAGATTGACTAGGTGAATCCGTGGTTATTAAACAGAGTTATCGATTAGGCCAACAATTCTACGTAGATGCATGGGCTACCATTGAGTAATATAGGCTTACATGGTTCGAAAACCATCAAGGTCGCCTGCGAACAGCATTGTACAGCGGCATTTAAGATGCACTTGACGCAGATGATGTCAATGCAGAATCTACAATCTTCTTTCACTGGAGGGCCACGTTATATGACGCAGCATTATCAGGATGCAATTGCAATTTATCATATGCTGGGCCCTCCTGATTCCTTTGTAACATTCACATATAATCCAAGTTGGCCTGAAATCACTAACGAGCTATTACCTGGTCAACGATCAGAGGACAGACTAGATCTAATAACTCAAGTTTTTAGAATTAAGTTACGCTAACTACTCAATGATTTTAAGATAAAAAAGATCCTTGGAACAATCATTGCTGGTGAGTTCTTGGCATTGTCAAACACAGTATTTTAACTTATAAATACATACAATCTATTAATTACCCCCACTTTATATTTTATAGAAGTATATGTTGTTGAATTTCATATGCGTGGCATTCTATATGCTCATATTTTCTTAACAATGGCACCGGAAGATAAGCCTACATGCCAAAAGATGTTGATAGGCTAATTAGTGCCGAAATTCTTGATCAAGCTATGGACCCTCTAGCATATGATACTGTCACACGATTCATGATACATGGCCCATGTGTATCACGTTTAATTGACGGGAAATGTTCAAAATGTTATCCAAAAAGATTTTGTAACCAAGCAACATTTGATGAGCATGGCTACACTCAATACCACAGGCAGCGCACTCCCAAACAAGTGGTCGTGAATGGATGAGAGATTGATAACCAATGAGTAGTCCCATACAATAGAGATCTATGTGTAAAATATGACGCTCACATAAATGTCGAGCAGCTGTCCGTAGCGTGATCAAGTACCTATATAAATATGTACATAAGGGACATGATCGTGATACTATTGTCATTGAAGGCAATACAATGCATCATGATAGTGAGCAATCTCGGCCACATAGAGAAGGGGATGAAATCCAAGAATATTTGGATTATCATTGCGTATCTACAGTGGAGTCATGTTGGTGGATTTTTGAGTTCAGCTTGCAGCATCAATATTCTTCTGTACAAAAACTTCAATACCATTTTCCTGGAGAACAATTAGTCTTGTTTAGCGACAAAGATGACCTCTTTAGTATTACGAATGAACCAGAAGCACAGAAAACAATATTAGCAATGTGGTTTGAAGCAAATGAGAAGTACCTACAAGCTCGACAAACCACATATTTGAACTTCCCCATGCAATGGGTATGGAATCATTCTTCTAGAAGCTGGATGGTCCGTCAAAAAGGTTCTTTAATTAGTCGACTTCTATTTGGACATCCAAGCTATGGTGAACGATATTACTTGAGAATGCTTCTTACAAACATATGTGGAGCAACTTCGTTTGAGGATATTCATACCATATGTGGTGTCCTACACCCAATATTTAAGTCAGCACGAATGGCACTGGGTTTGCTTAATGATGATGGTGAATGGCATACTGTCTTGACTAAAGCATCAACCTGGGCTTCAGGTGTGCAACTATGAAATATGTTTTGTTCCATGTTGATGTTCTTCGAGATTGCTAATCCAGTAAAGTTATGGGATGCACACTGGGCGCATCTAACAGATGAGCTGCTACATACCATATGATGGCAAACAAGAATGCCGAATATGAATTTACCATCTACCGAGCTCCAGAATCTTGGACTACTTGAGATAGAAAGTATCTTGAATAGAAATGGAAGATTGCTATGAAATTCCAGTCCTATGCCACCCCCTTCCATCAAAGCTGCAGTTTATGCAACAAATCGGCTTATTATTGATGAACTTGATTATGATACAAATCTAGAAATATTAAGATTTGAAAGTTTTATAAGAGGGTTGAACTCAGATCAGTATCATGCGTACTGATCAGTACTCAATACTCATAACAGAGGTGAAGGGGGTGGTTCTTCATATATGGTAGTAGAGGCATGGAAAAAACATATCTATGGAAGACTATAATCTTTAAGTTTCGATCAGACAAGCATATTGTCCTTGCTATAGCATCATCGAGAATTGCTTCTTTACTGTTACTTGGAGGAAAAATAGTCCACTCAGTGTTTAAAATACCCTTGCAACCCGACGAGATGTCAGTTTGTTGCTTCGATAAGGGGTCTGAACGTGCGGAACTCATACGTGACACAACGTTGATTGTGTGGGATGAAGCACTAATGATGAATCGTTTAGCATTTGAAGCCGTTGATCGTCACCTTAAGGACATATGTGATAATTAGAATGCTTTTGGTGGGAAATTGGTCCTTCTTGGGGGAGATTTTAGACTGTTACTTCTTGTGATTACACACGGGAATCGTAAATCTAGCATTGCGGCTACAATCTATCGAGCAACATTCTGGAATGAATGTAGTATTCTGCACTTGCGAATAAACAAGAGGCTACAACGAATAGATGAACCCAACGAGGCTATGCACGTTGTAGAGGAATTTGCATGATAGTTACAAGTTGGGGAGGTCAAGTGCAAGGAATTGCTATTTCAGATAATGGAGAGCTTAATTGAATTAAGATACCGGAAGAATTCCTCATATGGAATGACGACAATGGTTTCCACAATTTAATCACATCAATTCACCCTGATTTTGATACTAAGTATGAAGATTGGTCTTATCTTCGTGAACGAGGGATTCTTGGACTAATAAATGACGATGTCGATGAAATAAATACAATCATGTTGTCCATGCTTCCCGAAGATGTAAAAAGCTATTTCAGTTGTGATAGTCTTTCAAACGCTAACGATTGTGGTCCTTTCAGTGACATGAAAACCCCTGAATTACTACATTCCTTATAGATTTCTGGATTTCCAAATCACTGCCTAGATCTTAAAGTCGGTGCACCGATTATATTATTAAGAAATTTGAATCAGTCAAAAGGATTGTGCAATGGTACTCGCTTGGTTATCAGTAAGCTGGGTGATAGAGTGATTGAGGCCAAAGTAGTATCTAGCTCAAAAGTTGGAGACGTTGTCTTAATATCCAGAATCGATTTAACACCATCCAATCTTCCAGATTTACAACTCAGAAGAAGGCAGTTTCCTCTAAAACTGGTGTTTGCAATGACAACCAATAAAAGTCAGGGGCAAACTTTGAATAAAGTTGGCGCATACCTTCCAAGGCCCGTGTGCAGCAATGGTCAACTTTATGTTGCACTGTGACGTGTTTCATCCCCTTCTGGATTAAAAGTACTACTTTGTAATAAGAAAGCAGTTCCAGTGAATGTTAAAAAAAATGTTGTGTATGGGGATGTATTGAACCATTTGTAGATTATCACATCGTACAGTTTATACGTTTCACCTATTACAATTTGTCTGCTTGGTTAACCTATTTTCAATCATACAATAACAGTGCTATTTATAGTCATATACTTCCTTTCACAAATACGTTATGGTCATTGCTTTATTATCATACCATACTATCTGCTTCAATTTCTTTAAGACGACAGGCATGGCATCTTCAGCATAGACTTCTATGCCTATATGCGCCATCAATCCTTGCAATAGATCTGTAACATTGATGGTTCGACTCATGTGAGCAATGTCTATTCAAGTATATGGGCGACGGATATTGTGGAAAGTTATATTCATGGACTACCAGGTATTGGATTATTATGTTTAATAAAGTTCTTATCATATACATGTATGTTGCTTATGAATGCTTTTTATTATTTTATAGTGTGATAAGATATACGACATCATAGAAGGTGATGTCGATATTACTCAATGGAGGTCCATACTCAGCTAGCAAGGTTTATCACATATCCGGACTCTCAGTTGATACTGCTACAGATGGCGAATGGAATGTGGTGACTAACCTTTACAAATTGGTTTTCACGCCGAGAACGACACTTCTTGGCTTCATTGAAGAATGTTAGGATATTCACTACCAGCATCGACCTCCTTTCATTACATTCACCAAGGTCCCGCGATGTCTACGAAGACCTGATAATGTTGTTGGTATATATTGTTGACACAGTTAAGTTTGCTATCTAAATTTATGCATGCATTTCTTCTGGATTCTTTACAATGTTCTCATTTCCTGTTGTTCTATAGATGTCATAGGTATGGTAGTAACTATACACCCTTTGGAAAAGACCAGAGACATAGGCACTACATGGNNNNAATTATTACTTTGTGGCATACAGTATGTATTATCAATAGTTAATATTTGTCCATATTTACTATCACATTTCAATTATATACAGATTAGTACATATGATATATTTGTGCTGGATGCATCCATTGAGACTGAATTTATAGGGAGATTTTATAAAAATTGAAGGCACCTATACTCAGCAAAATTTGACTGCTAAGAATATACTTCTTACTTCCAGAGTGCACATTGGAAATTATAAAGGTAACTTTACATCCACTTGATATAATTTCATTCACAAAATTGTTTAATTTTCATTATTCTGATTGTATATTTCATAATATGTTTCTCTCCTCCAATATAAATGTAGGAATATCAATTTCTATTTTGGCTATTAGTATATTACTGATAAACTCAGATATTGAAGTAATAGAAGACTTTGAAGGATGGTATACACAACATGTAACATTAGCTTAGGTTTTCTAATTCCATACAACTTATATACACTTGACCTCATGCGTGTTACTTTCCATATATATATTAGGTACTCTAGCACTTTAGGTGTGATGAAGCATTTCGATTGCATGCGTATGAGAACATTACACATGTGCCATTTAGAGAAATTGTGTGTAGCCAAACAGATTAGATTATATAATATGCTACTGCGCTAAATGCAAGCTACACTTTTATTTAACAAATGTTCCTTATGCTTACATGCATTCATTCGATATCATATGATTTCCTAATTTTATTATATCCAGGTTAGATATTTTCGAATTTTTGAATATTGCTAAAATCCACCCACTGCTTTACAATGCTTGCACTAATTACAACAAAAGTGTTCACGCTTATGTATTCCCGCTTAATGTAATGTACTGCACATGTCAATCACCAAGTTTGACTCGGAACAAGTTTACATCCATGATTCTCTATTGTTTGATAGTCTGCTATGCTTTCCCAAATTTATGTTTGCATTAGTGTAACCATCCCTTTTTAATTCAAAAATATAAGTTCATCTTCAAAGTTGTGTTACAAGATATTACGGGTTGTAAAGAGTTCACTGTTCTTCATGAGGATGCTTGAATTCTTTAACATACGCCTGCTATATAGTTGGATATGTATGCAGCGTAGGTATCTCATTGTCAATGCTTATCATGTTCACCCAAGTTATTATTCCACTGTTACCTAACACGTTTTAGTGTTGTCCACAGCCATATGGTCATCTATTGCTCTCTGCGATTATAGATGATTTCATAGGTAAACCTTGGGTTTTCTTTCTAAGGCTTCCATGCCGGCATGAAGTAGAAGCTCCTATCGCTCTTATTTTGTGAGTCAATTAGGAGAAAGAGGTTTATTACATACGACATACTAATGTTAGGTACACCAGGTACATAATGGGTATATATAAAATTCACTTCTATCATTGTTAATGAAATTATCACTAAATCTTGATTTTTGTTTCAGGTACAAGAGAAGGAGGTGGATTCTTTATCATTGGCATCATAGATTAACTTACCATCATCCCATTTAGCATGCTTTGTACCAAGTTCACTATCTAATGTTTCAATCATACTTATATAGACTTCTTCCACAATAATATGGTTTTCAATTGTTAACCATATTGTTTATGCATGAAGTTGTTGTATATTTAACTTTTTCATTGGATTTTTCTCTTCTCTTCACTAAATTATAGTATAATTATGTCTATACTAACTATCCATTTATCATTTTGATAATATAGCTATCAATTGTCTATTTAAACACGCACTTTGCTTTTGCATGGACCCAGACTAGTAACAATAAATATAGATTGAGCTTTTCATTTATTAGATGAGATTTGGAGTTAAGTGTCGTGATCACAGGGGTAATGGTAAGAAGCTTGCCTTAATGATTGCACATTGGGTCTTCTTTAGCTCTCCAATCGGGTTATTCACTTCTTTCACTTTTGTTTTTTTGGGTGCAATAATTATAGTAACTACTGCACGTCCGCTAATACATATTAATAATATAAATAAATCGATGATTTGCCATAATTGAAATTTTGTTTAACTATACTAATTGAAAATCGTAATAGTCGTCGATTTTGTTAAGAGAAATCCTAGCCCTTGCTTTGATTTTTTGTTTTTAAGAGGCTATTATAAGTGGTTGTTCATTGACAGTTTTGTGAGCTGCCCACTGCTCTCACAGGTCATCCTCTCTTCCACTCCCCTGACTCCTAATTCTCTCTACTAAATTAGCTAACTTTCTCTCATGGCCACTCTAGTAAGAAAAGGCCTTTCTTGCTTGAAACTTGAAAGCCTAGAACCTAACCATCACCGCTAACAATGATAGTCATAGAAGCAATGACCCCAATGACTCAATTTCAGCATTTCTATGGCCCATACCTTTATATAATAAGAGAGTGAAAATTACATGCTACAAAGGAATCAACTCCTTATCAATGGTCGGTAATAGAGAATGAGAGCAAAAAGGGAAAAGGAAGAGAACATTACGACTAGGGAAGTAGTAGAATCAATATCACTCCTTTGGTGACGGTAGTACAATTATAACCATAAGTGAGCAAAGCAAAAGATTTTTATTTTTGTTATGGATAAGGTGGCAAAGGTCAATGTAGATGCGAATTGAACCCGGGTATTTGATAACAACTCCCAGAGATTTTACTTGTTGAGCCAACTGACACCCATAGTAAAAAAGATGATGATGAAGACAAGTGATGGTATAATTATAGTGTTACGATGGATCATCGCCATCATATATGAAGAAGCATAACCAAATTCAAAGATTGGATTTTATAAAAAAACAACAAATTTAAGGAAAATTTTCCACCATGGCCAACGAGGCCCATCTTGGGATTTCCTCCTTCCTCCGAAATTTCATTACTCTGTTGTTGATTTTTTATTTTTTAACAAAAAAATCAAACAAGGGAACACCAACTGAAGCCATATAATTTGCAAATAGAGAAAAAGAGCATATCAAACAATGAAATCATTCTGAATTGAACTTAAATTAATAATTAGTTTTCGATCTAAAGCCATATAATTTGCAAATAGAGAAAAAGAGCATATCAAACAATGAAATCATTATGAATTAAACTTAAATTAATAATTAGTTTTCGATTTTTAAGATATCCCTTTTTCTTTGTGCCTCTCTTTCACCTATCATCACTTTTTAAATTAGTTTATGAAAGTAACGAAAAGCAGTAAAATAAAGATAGAAAATAGGGCATCATCTTCCCAAAAAAAAAGAATTAAAATAGAGCACCCCATATCGCATGCTCAATAGCGAATCAAACATAGTAACAAGATCAAAGAAAGAGAAAGCAAGTGTAATAGTTATCCCAACTACTTACTAATGAACAATTGTCTGTTATAACGTTTCTTATTGCTAATAACTCTCATCTCTCCAACAACAATCGTTATCCCAATACCCTAATGGCTACTAGTACCATTTTTGATGATGATGACTAGGTGTTAGGCTTCCAATTGGGAGCCTAGCCATAGATGCCAATATCTCAGCCGGCAGCGTGATATAGCCATAGATCTCTAGTATCTTTAGGGGAAACTAGGGGAAAACTAATTAATAGTGAGGGAAGAGGCAATAGGGATTTAGATTTCATTATGTACAGAATGCAGATGAAGAATACTAATGAGATGACAGGAATAACCACAAGAGAGAGGAGGTACAGAAAGAGAGGCAACATTCTCTTAAAACAAATTCCCTTCATGATGACCGGTTGAGTGGCTAACCGATAAAAGTAATCAAGGGTTCAGATTCATTGCTTGAAAATCAATGACTTATATGAGTCCATTATGGTAGTTAAAAAAAATTCAATTATGGTAGGCTTTTGCTAAATGAATTACATTGTCCTTCTTCTTATTCTTTTCAAAATCTTTTCTCGATTTACAAATATTCAAAGAAACAGATCAATAGAATCAGGTTATCCTGTATGTAACAACATGTTTAGTAGGTGATTAAAAAAAAACATTTTTAGGACATAGTTATTATAAATGATTTGAAAATTATTATTAAAGATTTAGATTTGAATCCTCTTTATAGTAACCTTATGTTTCTCTTTATAATTTTTTTTTAAAAAAATTTTTAAAAAAAACTTCTCTTCTGACATTAAGAAAAATCTCACTATGCAATATTATTCAAGATTGGCCTATTGAATCACTTAACCATTTATGTACGAGATAATACTATATGTCCAAATATCACCAAAACCTACAAAAATAAAGTTCTAAACAAAATCTCTAAGCAGTTGTCACATATTATGTCAATATTCACATTTCATATGTATGCGCTATTATGATATTTATTTTTAGATAATAAATACATAATAAGTTGTATATTTTAATTGACTTAAAAAGCCCTTGAATCATACTAAAGGGTCATATGATTTTTTAATTTAGGAAGCCTCCAAAATTTTACATAAGGTTGCTAGATTATTGATTATAATCCATATATATAGTTTCTATAATAGTAAAAACTAAAACCTTTTTCGTGCCTTGCACAAGATCAAGAATTGATCCACACCAACCCCAAGCCAACTCTTGACAACACCCTCATCCATAACAAAGTCCAAGCCAACCTTTCTTGGTCAAGATGGTCACTGCTTCAACACTTCACGCAGTTTCAACTTAGCTTCTCACCAACCAAACGATGTCCAATTGAGGCAATCTATGCTTCTTTGGGGAGCTTAGATAGTTAAACTAAGGATGATTCAACAAAATCCCGAGTTAGATTGCATATAGTTCCCTAAACTGATTAAAAAGCTCAACATGATAGTGCGTATTTTTATCCAAAAAAATGCTGAATTTAGGCCAAGTCTACATCCTACCTAACAAAGGCTAATCAACGCAAACTTGAGCTACACAAATTGCCTAAGATGTCTATTTTTCCCTATGAGCTAACATTTGGACTTGATTTTCAATTATTGGGAGAAATAGTCCAAATATGTGGGGTGAGCACAAAATTCTAGTTTTACCATAATTTGGAATTTGGCCTTATTTGTGGAGAATACAACTATAATATTTCATATCACTTTGCATGGGGTGATTCTATTGGTGGAGTAGAAACTTCTTGAAAGCTCCATAGAAGGTGAAGAATGAATCATAAAAAATACAACTCGCTTGATTGTAATTATCTTCGTATCTTAATTTTTTTAAGGATATTTTGTAAGCCCATTATTGGGCCACTTGCCCCACTAAAGTAGTAGTCAATCCCCTTCATTTTGTGTGTTAATAGTCCAAATTAACTTCATATAAAGACAGCTTGAGTTAAATTATGAAACAGAAGGCTAAAGGTTATCTTCTCCCCAAAAAATCTCTACATATTTAACTCTTAAATTAAGAATGGTGATTAGAGTCTCTCCTTTAAAATTCATCTTTGGTGGATAAGAGCCTTTAGGAGAGAAATTTGGTGGAAGTAATTAAGCTATCAATAGGATCTTATCTTGGGCACAAATTGTTGAGATTGATTCTAAGAGGAGCATCCTTTGGGTGTGATTATCCCCTTGTTATATTGATCTTGAGAGTTTGATGATCCATCATCATCAAATTGATATAAAAGCCAGAGCTGCTCTTGGGTAATTATGAAATCAAAACCTTCATCTCCTTTGATTCAATCAAAAAGCCTCATTATCTTTTCATTCTCACCTCCCAACAAATCGACACTTTGATTCTTCACAATTTTCCACCTTAATCAGCCCTCATTAACCTATAAAGAGCCCTAAAATAGCCCAAACACAATCCTTACTCCAAACACAACCTAAAAACCTCGCTAAAAGTCTTCACAAAAGCTGCAGAAAAAACCCCGGGATAGATGCCACCGCGGTCGACCCATGGTAGCCCCATGTACCCTATATGGCCATTACTCTCCCCCCCAGGCTAGCATAACCCCTCCATGGTAACCCCCACGATGTGAGGTACCCTTGTTTTATCATATGCCCTCTTCCTAGCCCTATAATAGCCAATAATGGAGACTCTTCTCAATCTAGGAGCACTCCACTTGAGCAAACCCATGAAATGAGAAGAAATAGGTGGCCTTGAGCCTAGAGAACAAGTGAGAAAGCTCACAAGGGAATTTAAGCAAATGATAGAATCTGAACTGTTAAACCCTTACCATTAGGGTTATACTATGCATCACATACTCATCCTCTTGTAAAGACTCAAATGATGAGGAAAGAGGAGCTCGAAGAGAAGGTATCCAAGGGATGACCATAGAGATTTCAAGATTGAAGCCACGAAGTTGATGGAAACGCCAATCCGAAAGGCTACCTAGATTCGGTTCAATATATAGAGAGGATGTTTGAGCTTAAGGAGTATAATGATGAGAAATTGGCGATTCTCAAGATGAAAGGGTATGCATCCTTATGGTATAAGAACTTGAACAGGAATAGAGTAAGTGAGACAAAATCTAAAGTCAGGACTTGGTTCAAGCTCAAAAGTTAAATAGAAAAGAGGTTCCTACCAAAGCAAGAACTTTACCCAACGATCACTATTCTTAACCAAGAAAATTATAATGTTGAAGAGTACATTAGAGAGTTTGAACAACTCCAAATAAAGGTCAGATTGAAATGAGAGTCCGAGCTCAAAATAGCTATATTCGTCAAAGGTCTCTCCCCCAACATAGCTAACAAGGTAGACTTACAGCATTTTCTCTCATTTGATGATGTTTACAATCTACTTATTAAGGTTGAGAAATAACTCAAGAGTAGAAAACCTTTTACTACCTCTTCTACAAATCAACCTCTTATCTCCATAAAAGGGTTTTCTTCTTCCCCAAGACCGAGACTACTCCAACCCACACTAAGTCCCTAGATAAGGGTAAGGCCATTTCTAATGAGCACCCAAAGAGGTTAGAAGGAGAAAAATGCTTCAAGTGTCATGGCTATAGTCACTTTCAATCTGATTGCCCAAATACAAACACTCTCACCATTAGAGAGGTAGATGAGATCCAAGCTTTTGAAGAAGAAACTAGTGATCAAGAGTTTAAAGATGAGGATCCTACTTTGGTCACTTCAGATGTGGGTGAACTCTTGGAAATTTGAAGAGCACTCTATATCAAAGAGGCTCCTTGTGAACCAAGCCAAAGGGAGCAAATCTTTCATTCCCAGTGTACCATTGGAGATAAGGTGTGTAAGCACATCATTAACAGTGGAAGTTGAACCAATGTGGCTTTCTTAACTATCATTGACAAGCCCCAACTACCATCTAAGATGCATCCAACCCTCTACACCCCTCAATGGCTCAAGTAAG
>NCQT01065952.1:6213-18103 GCA_002740465.1 Stenocereus thurberi
CTATTATTTTCTTTATTTTATCTAACATAACAACCCCCTTCCCTTTTATTTCATATATTCTTTTTTATTTTATTTTATTTTTATTTTGCTTTATTTTTTTCATTTTCCCCTTCCCTTGGATCTTTTATTTTTTATTTTTATTATTTATTTATTATTTTCCCTTCTTTTCTTCTTATTTCATTTGGTGGTTATTGTGATTGTGATTTTATTCTATTTTCTTGATTGCTTGTGGGTATATGCATGGTATACATTCTTTATGCTTAGATGTTAAGTAATATAACCCTGAAATTGAATGCTCTCTTCGTCAGATAAGAGCTAAGAAATGTGAATCTAAGAAAAAGATAATTGAAGAACAAACCCCATCACCTAAGCAACTTAAAGAGTATTTTACTCTCGCCATCTATGACTCACCAACAAGAACACGTATGCCCACTGTACGGGGCTATTTGAGATTAAACATTCTTTTATCCAAATACTCCCATCGTTTTATTGGCTAGAGTCTGAAAATCTTTTCAAGCATGTTGATGTATTTTTAGAGATTTGTTCCACTGTATTTTTAAATAATATCTCTGATGATGCTCTTCACTTGGGCTTTTTCCTTTCTCTTTAAAATATCTAGCAAAAGTTTGGTTGGATACTAAGACAAACATCAACACCTGGGATAAATTCAAAAGAAATTCTTGAAAAAAATTTTCTCTATTAGTAAAATGACTGCTTTAAGATGTGCGATAACTACTTTATCAAAAAATAAAAAGATTGCATGAAAGTTGGGAAATGTTTAAAGAGTTGTTGCGAAATTGTCCTCACCATAAGGTTCCTATATGGAAACTCATCCGGAGTTTTTATTTTGGTTTAGATGAGCATAATAGGCACATGGTTGATGCATCATATGATTGTAGTTTCTTGTATAAACTCCCAAAGAAACTTGGGAATTATTTGAATATTTGACTGAAAATTCACACTTGCATGCTACTTTCTTACATTCTGATTTTCCTAGATAATTAGGAAGTAAAGGGAAAATTTATAAAGTTTCACATTCAATTGACCTTTCTAGTGAAGTCGATGCCTTAACTAAGAAATTTGGTCAATTGTTATCATGAATAAAATGTCTAATGTGCCTTCTATGCAAGGTGTGTGTTCTACCTGTGCTAGTCTCATGCATACTATTAACTATTCTTGTATTAGTAAGTTTGACTGCGTGACTGAACAAGTAAATATTGCCCAAAGATTTCCTCTATCTAACAGTCCTTATTCTAATACCTATAATCATGGTTGGAAGAATCATCCTAATCTTTTATGAAGGTCCCAAAATGGTTAGAATCTCAAGCCCAGTCTAGTGGACCTACCCCTAATGATTTTCAAAACTAGAGATATGTTCCTCTCTCTTCACATCAGAGCTGCCAGCTCCATCTGGGAGCTCTGATATAGACAAGATAATTTCTGCCTTTGGTACCTTGACTTTTGTTGTGCAAAATGTCGATTCTAAGGCCTAAGGAATTGAGTCTAAAATGCATATTGTTGACTCTCACTCACAATCTATAGCTAAGTTAGAAACCTAACTTGGGCAACTAGCCATAGCTATAGGTAAAAGAGAAGAAGGAGAACTTCTAAGTTATCCTATACGAAACCCTAAAGGCCAACAATTTGAACAATTGAACAACTGTAATGGTTCTTAGGAGTGGTAAAGAAATCGATAACAATGTGTGTGAGAAGGAACATGATAAAGAGGAAAGACTTAAGTCCATAAAAAGTGACCTTGAATCTGAAAAGGAAAATGACACATCCCATTCTTCTATTGTGTCTAACCCCACTGTAACATATAAGCTAAGCTTTCCTTACTCTTAAGTTTTAGATGCACTACTCTCTTCCAGGAAAGATAGGCAAAGAAATGACATCTTAGAGATCTTTAAGCAGGTTAAGGCCAATCTTTCCCGCTTGGAAGCGATTAGATAGATCCCGGCCTATGCTGAGTTCCTTAAAGACATGTGCACTTTTAAAAGGAAATCTAAAAATGACAAGTCTAAGGTTCTTTTAAGTAAATAAGTGATCTCGATTTTGAAATATGACACTCCACCAAATTTCAAAGATCCCAGTGTCACTACCATTTTACGTTTGATTAGCAATTACAAAATTAAAAGGGCACTTCTAGATTTGGTTCTAGTGTTAATTTGATACCTTATTATGTTTGCTTAGAGTTAGGATTGGGTGAACTGAAAACTTCCACCTGTGCCCTTTAGCTTACTGATAGGTTGATTAGGACTCCTAGGGGGCGAATAGATAATGTCTTAGTTCAAATTGATAAAAGATTTTTTCTGTTGATTTTGTTGTGCTGCACATGGACTCCAGTCATGCTTCTAAGCAAATACCTCTTATTTTAGGATATCCTTTCCTAACCACAGCTAATGCCACCATTAACTGCAGGTCAGGAGTGACGAATGTCTTGGTCATCAACATGAGGGTTAGACTTAATATTTTTAAAGCTTCTCAACATGTGTTTGAAGATTAATCTGAATGCTTTTTTGTGGATGCGATTGATGAAATGATTGAAAAGCTTTACCTACTATTTTGAGCAATGATCCCTAAGGAACCTATCTTTCCCATGGTGACTTGAGATTGTTTGAATTAGGAAGTACAATAGATGAGATGGATTCTACTCTAGTTTCCATTTCTTATCTTGAGTCTTGCTCCTTTTGGATGTCCACTTATGAACCTACTCTATCTTTAGCTAATTCCCCTATACCACCTTCTGCTATGTCCCCACCCAAACTCGAGTTAAAACCTCTCCCTGATTCGCTCAAGTATGTGTTTCTAGGCCTTAAAGAGACCTTACCTGTTATTATATCTTCTCTTTTATCTTATGATTAAGAGAAAGAGTTGATTCGTATCGTGTCTGTTCATAAGGGTGCTATTGGATGGTCAGTTGTTCATTTGAAAAGGACTAGTCCACTATTTGCATGCACAGAATTAACTTAGGGGACGATGCTAAACCTGTTAGGCAAATATAATATAGACTAAACCCTCAGATGAAAGAAGTTGTGCAGAAAGAGATGGTAAGGCTTTTAGATGTAGACATTATCTACCTTCTTTCTAATAGTTAATGGGTCAGTCCAATTCAAGTGGTCCCTAAGAAATCTCGCATAACTACGGTTAAGAATAATGAAGGTCAATTCATTCCTACTAGATAGACCACCGGGTGGAGAGTGTGCATTGATTGTAGAAAGCTGAATTCTGTCATGAGAAATAACCATTTTCCCTTCCCATTCATTCATCAAATTTTGGAAAAATTAGTTGCACAAAGTTTCTACTATTTTTTAGATGGATAATCTAGTTACAACCAAATACATATGTATCCTGAGGACCAAAAGAAATCAACCTTTGCATGTCCATCAGGTACATTCGCCCATTAGAGGATGTCTTTTGGCTTGTGTAATAGACCTTCCACATTCCAAAGATCTATGATGGCATATTTTTGGTTATATTGATAATTTTACGGAAGTGTTTATGGATGATTTCTTTGTTTTTGGTTGTTCTTTTGATGTGCGTTTCGCTAATTTATCCACTATGCTAAAAAATGCAAAGTGAATTTGGTCTTGAGTTGGCAAAAGAGTCATTTCATGGTCCAAGAAGCGATTGTGTTAAGTCATAAAGCATCTAAAAAGGGATTAGAGGTTGATAAAACCACAGTTGATTTGATTTCTAATTTGCTTGTGTCTTCTTTTGTAAAACAAGTTGGATGTTTCCTTGGCCATGTTGGTTTTTATAGGAGGTTTATTAAGGATTTTAGTAAAGCAGCTCACCCACTTACTATTCTCCGTACTAACTATGCTCCTTTTGTGATTGATGAGTATTATGTAAACCTTTTGAAAGGCTTCGATCTTTATTAGCGTCAGCCTCTATTGTATGGCCCCCTGATTTTTCTCATCCATTTAAGAGTATGTTTGATGCGTCTGATTTTGCTATTGCAGCTATTTGGGGTTAAGTGGTGAATAAAATGCTTCATGTTAATTACTATTCTAATAGAACTCTAACTGATGCTTAAAAGAATTTTTCGACTGCTGAAAAAGAGTTGCTAATTGTAGTATTTGCACTTGATAAATTCCGTCCATACCTTTTGTGTTCGAAAGCGATTGTGTTTACTGATCATGCTACATTAAAACACTTATTGGCTAAAAGTGACACTAAATCAAGACTTATTCGATGGATTATGTTGCCCCAAGAGTTTGATGTTGAGATAAAAGATGGGAAAGCTTCTAAAAATTCAGTTGCAAACCACTTGTTTAGAATCTTAATTGAGTATACTAATGACTTAGTAGGATTTTCTGACTGCTTTTCTGATGAGGAACTATTTGCTATGTTTCATGTTCCTCTCCCTTGGTTTGCTCACATTGTGAATTACCTTGCCACTGGGAAAAATCCTCCTCACTGGTCCAAATAAAAAAAAGATCGGTTCTTCTCATAGGTAAGACATTATCGGAAAGACCCTTATCTTTTTAAACATTGTTCTAACCAAGTAGTACATGGATGTGTCCCTGAGAGTGAAATTCATAGTATTTAACCTTTTGTTACTTTTATGCTTGTGGTGGTCGCTTTGGAGGTCGTAGGATAGCTGCTAAAATCCTACAAAGTGGATTCTTTGGCCCACTCTATTTAGAGGTGCTCACCGATTATGTCTTGCTTGTGAGCATTGTTAATGTACAGGTGCCATGTCCCTGTCATGATATGATGCCCCTTTCCCCTTTTTTGATTGTTGTAATATCTGATGTGTAGGGCATTGATTTCATGAGTCCATTTCCCTCATCTTTTGGCTTTGTATGCATATTGGTTGTTGTCAATTATGTGTCAAAGTGGGTGAAAGCTGAGGATGCTAGCACTAATGACCATAAGATTGTGGTCAAGTTGGTGAAAGAGTGCATTTTCTATCAGTATGGTACCACTAGAGCTCTTATTGGTGATGGAGGTCATCATTTTTTTCATCGATCTTTTAAGGCTTTGCTTAGAAAGTATTCTATGACTCACAAAGTAGCTATCCCTTATCACCCTAAGACTAATAGTCAAGTTGAGGTGTCTAATCATGACATCAAGACTATACTTAAGAAAACGGTTTGGCCTGATAGGAAAGGCTAGTCTTTATGATTGCATGATGCTCTTTGGGCTCATCGTAATGCTTATAAGACACCCATTGGGATATCTCTTGATAAGTGTTTAAAGCGTACATCATTTTAGGCTCATTTTGATGTATTTTTAGGGAAAATTATGTGCTTTGTGTTATAGTTTATACTCTTTTTTCCGTTTTATGATTGGGTATGGTTGTTTGATGATGTTTACAGATTTTAGGCTATTTTGACTCAACATTTGACCCTCATTTAGATGTATTTTGACTCACCACGAATGCCCCTATGTTGCTATACCGGTTGAAGAAAGGAAGAACAGAAGAATGACAAGCCAAGCGGCACCATGATCTACTTGTGGTGGATGCCACGGTCCATGGTGGAAGCATAACTGCTAATCTCTTTGTTTTCTCTCATCGTGTGGCTGAGGTTGATTGGATTTTTCTATAAATAGGGTCATTTTCGTAGCAGAAAGACAATCATCCACCATCGTATTCCTTTTCTTTTCCTCTCTACAAGTAGATTAGGATTTTAGATTAGAGTGAGGAAAAGCAAGTAGAAGAAGAAGATTCATGAGGAAGCAGGATCAGACTCTACAATCGAAAAATTCAAGCACGCATTTTGGCCGAGCAAACCCTTCTCTCATCTCTTCTCTTTTCTCTTTAGATTTATCATTTTAGAGTTGTTAGATGTTTAATTTAACATGTGTGAGTTGTTTAATTTTTGTCTAGAGATTTAGTAGTTTATGAAAGTATAGTTGGATCATGTTTTAATCTAAAGAATTGTGATTATTTTCATGATTAGTTTGATTTTGTTCTATCGAGTGATTATTATGCTGTGAGTGAATTTTTGGTCAAAATTTGCTTGCACAATTGAAACAATTGGGTGAAAAACTAAAAAGTGATATTTGGTTGTTTGACTGCTTGATTAGACCTAGCGTGGAGTCGTCTCGAAAGAGAGATTTGCATGTTAGGAGGACTAGAAAGTAATTGAAGATATTTAACTTGAATTAAGGTAAATTTGTTTGAAAGAACGACTTTTGCTTAGTTTAGGTAAATTTGATTGATCTCGAAAGAATAGACTAAATTTTTTTGGAGAGATTGCAATTCTCCAAAATTAACCGATTAGAAAAAAGCACATGTTCATAATTTTGATCCAATCAACTTTCATAACTATATGAATTCCTAGGCGTTTTCTCTTTAATTAATTTAAATCATTGAATTAGAAGTTGTTAAATTGAAACCCCTTGAATTAGTTACAGTTATTTCCATATCTTTGTATTTTTATCAATTTAAAGTTTGGATTCGCTTAGCATATCTTAAGGAAACATAGCCCATTAAATCAACCTAGTTTCTATGGGATCGATCTTGTTTGGCTACAATGTCACTGTGTGCTTGCAGGCCTATTAAGTTTTTGGCGCCATTGCCGGGGACTAGCGTCGAATATTGGATTTTTCCTGATAGGTTTAACTAAGCATTTTGTTTTTTTTAAAAAAAAACCTATAAAAAATTTGAAAATTAACCCAAAAAAATGAAAAAAAAAACAATGGCAATTTTCATTTTTCCCAATTCGAACATGAATTATTTTGGAGGTATTTTAAGCATTTAAATGGTTTCTTACTCAACATGGTTATTGTGTGGGTAAATGAAAAATTGTAAATATTGTTGATAAGGGTGTCAATAGTGAAACCCGTATTCTTTTAGAATATTGGGGTTTCCACGGTAAAAGTGTCGATAAGGCATATTATTTACTTGAGTGGATTGCTTGGGATTCATTTAAGTTTGAGAAGGCTAGTTGTGTTTTTGATTATTCTTTTCTTGATCCTTGTGCATTCTATTCTAGATCTTATTATGCCCCTTCTTGGTGTGAATTATGTAATTTTTCTGACCATTCTACTAAGTCATGTCCTTATTATGCATGCTATGTGTAACCTGACTTTGCATCATCTAAGGACAATACTGATGTTGTCCCATCCTTATATGATTCATCCTCCCTTTAGCTCAGTGCATGGAGCTCGAGGTGGGTAAGCCTTTTGGGGAAATTACTAGGTTAAGTGTTACTGATGCATGTTTTAAGCCAGAAGATATTTTAGGTGAGTTACATAATTTAGATAAGACTCCTGCGGAGGGGTCACGTAATGTGTTTATGTGTGAGAAGTCTACTAGCCTTGGTTGTAATAATGATCTCCCTAACCCCCTTGATCATTTCCATGTTTCACCTATTTGTTAATAAATCTCTCCTTCCCCTAAGTATTTCATTGACACGGCCATAGAAAATCCTATGATTTTTGATTCTAATGGTGACTTGGGCCATGAGGTTAGAATGTTTAATATGCTTGGTGGGAATGTTCATGATTATGTGTCCTTAGGTTACTTTAGACGGTATGATCCCTACATCGATCTTTATTGTGTATGCCTAGAGGACTTGTCTAAGAAAGTCATGTGGACTACATTCTTTAATTTTTCTTATGAGTTTTCTAAGGCTTTTGATGAGGTTAAGAGGATACTTGTTGTATTTGGTGTGGTTTTTTTTATTGCCTCTTACCTTTTATTTTCTAAATAATGGTCTCAGGAGTTTGATAAGCTCTTGCGTGCTTTAACGACATCTGATTTAATGAGTTGACTCTTGGAGATATGATGGAGTGGCTAGTGCTCTTTGTGCCCTAATTATTACGAGGCCCAGTTTTGGTGCACTGTGCACCTAACCTAGTGAGATTGTTTTCTTTTATTCCCCTTCTCTAAGTTTTCTTTCCTTTGAATAATAATGCTTTATCTAAGCATAGGGGAAGGGTAGCTTATATGTTTTCTATTTTTGTTATTAGTTTGTATACTTGTTAGAGCATATAGTTCTAGGTTCCTTTTTGTTTGCATTAGTGTGTTGCATTTAGTTGATTTTTAGGTTTGCATATAGGATTGCATGTAGGGATGGTATGGATTGCTTTGAGATTTCCTCCAATGATGATTATTTGGGCATGATAGCTTTCATAAGTTTGAGTAACTTTTGATGTGTAATCCCTTTTGGTGCTAAACTTTTTGAATGTTTTGTCAATATTTCTTGTTTTAACCCTTGTCTTGTTCGAGAACTTTGTTATCCCTTAGAGTCCTTAACACTAGTGTTTGTACATAGAGTCATTTTGTGATCTTAATGAGACTTTGGTAGATATCCCGTGAAATTTTGAGCCTTATTTAGACTAATCATTATGTTTAGTTTCATATTTCTTTCATGTGAGTGACTCTTCCATGTTACATCTCTAGAACTTGTCTAGAGTCTTGTTGAAACCACATTAGCATGTGCATATTTGATGATATGATAAAGGCATTTCTGTCTCTAGTCATTTTAGCCACATAACCAAATAGTCTATTCTTGTATTATATGTTTATTCCCTTTGCTAGCCCCATTGAACTTATATCCATCTTTGTTGTGATCCCGTTGTATTAGCCCTTGGCCAAATACATATTCATACCTTTAAGCCAAGTCTATGGAGCATCACTTCATCTATGTATGGGTGGTTTTGGGAATATTTGAGTTTTAAGATGGCTTTGGTATGTTGGTTTATTGAGGGATTGATGATATTGGGCATTTACTTTGGTTCCTTCTTATTTGGGTTGAGTATATGTATTCGATGGTGAGTTGATAATTCGTGATTCTATACTTTTCAATCATTACAATTTTTGTTTCGGCTTCCAAAAAGAGAAGGAAAAAAGACTAATTATGTTGAAGAAAAAGAAAAGAAATGAAGATAAAGTCATGTTCCCTCCCCCCCCAAAAAAAAGAGAAGCGAAACAAAGCCAAAAAAAAAGGATCATGAATAAGTGATTGGCATTCGATATGAAATAGCTTGAGTTCCTTCTTTATTAACTCATTTACTACATGATTCATTACGGTATGTTCATTATGTTGTTGAGGTTTGGAGTGATGGTGAACTTATTAGTTAATTAGTGGTTTGTTGGTTGCTCCCTTGCCACTTGGCTAAATAACTCCATGTTATCCAAATGCATGTATCCACTCCTTTCCGTTAAACCTTCTAGCCCACATTGCAACCCATATAAAGTCCTGTTCATTGACTTATGCACATTGCATTTTAGTGGTGGAGAATTTGAGAGTAGTCAAGCATATGGTAAATTGCATATTTCAAACGAGTGTTGAGTGAACCTATGCTATATTTCAAACATATGAGTAGGAATGTTCCGTATTTCTCAAAGTGAGGTTCTATCAGTCCATTTGGATCTATGCAATTCCATGTGCTTGCATGATATGCTTTACAGTTCGTTGGGGGTGATCAAGTTTGATATCGAGTTTGTGGTCATGAACTTTTTTTGAAAACATTCACCTTCATCTAATTTTGAAATGTTTTGTGCGCTATTTGGGGTTCTCATTGATTGATATTCTTGCTTGTGATATGCTATAACTTGTCCACTTTAAAGAGGTTTTATGTTTTGAGTCCTAGATATATTTCCCCTTGTCGGTTTTCTATAGTGTTTACCTGAGGGCAAGCAATAGTTTAAGCATGGGGGAGTTTGATAAGTGCTTCAAGCGTACATCATTTTAGGATTATTTTGTTGCATTTTTACGAAAAATTATGTGCTCTATATTATAGTTTATACTCTTTTCCCGTTTTATACCTTGGTGTGGTTGTTTGATGATGGTTACAGGATTTTAGGCCATTTTGACCCAGCATTTGACCCTCATTTAGATATATTTTGACTCACCACGGATGCTTCGAAGTTGCTATGCCCATGGAAGAGAAGAAGAACAGAAGAGTGATGAGCGAGCCAGCACCACAGTCTGCCCGTAGTGGATGTCACAGTCCATGATGGAAGCATAACTGCTAATCTCTTTATTTTTCCTCATTATGTGGCTGAGCTTAATTGGATTTTCTTATAAATAGGGTCATTTTCGCACCAGAAAGACAATCATCCACCATACCATTCCTTTCCTTTTCCTCTTTTCAAGTTGATTAGGATTTTAGATCAAAGTAAGAGAGAGCAAGTAGAAGAAGAAGATTCGCGAGAAAGTAGGATTGGGTTCCGCAATCGAAAGATTCAAGCAAGCATTTTGGCTGAGCAAACTGTTCTCTCTTCTCTGCTCTTTTTTTCTTTAGATTTATCATTCTAGAGTAGTTTGATGCTTAATTTAATCATGTGTAAGTAGTTTAATTTTTGTCTAGGGATTTAATAGTTTATGAAAGTATAGTCAGATCATATTTTAATCTAAAGAATTGTGCTTATTTTCATGATTGGTTTGATTTTGTTCTATCGAGTGATTATCATGTTATGAGTGAATTTTGGACCAAAATTTGCTTACACAATTGAAACAATTAGGTGAAAAACTGAAAAATGACATTGGGTTATTGGACTACTTAATTAGACCTAATGTGGAGTCGTCTCGAAAGGGAGATTTACATATATTAGGAGGACTGGAAAGTAATTGAAGATATTTAACTTGAATTAAGGCAAATTAGTTTGAAAGAACGACTTTTGCTTAGCTTACGCAAATTTGATTGATTTCGAAAGAATAAACTAAACTTTTTTAGAGAGATTGCAATTTCTTGAAATTAACCGATCAGAGAAAAGCTCATGTTCATAATTTTGATCCAATCAACTTTCATAACTACATGAATTTTTAGGCGTTTTCTCTTTAATTGATTTAAAATTAGTGAATTAGAAGTTGTTAAATTGAAACCCCTTGAATTAGTTATTGTTGTTTCCTTATCTTCGTATTTTTGTCAATCTAAAGTTTGGATTCGCTTAGCATATCTTGAGGGAATATAGTCTAATAGATCAACCTAGTCTCTGTGGGATCCACCTTGATTTGCTACAATGTCATTGTGCACTTGGATGCCTGTCATCTCCATACCGACTTCTTTTTAGTAAGGCCTATTACTTACCAGTTGAATTAGACTTGCCAGTTAAGTTAGGAAACTGTGCTTTTGGGCTATTAAAGCTTTTAATTTGATATGAAACAAGCAGGTTTTATGCTAAGGTTTCAATTAAATGGATTGGATAAATTACGCATTGAAGCCTATGAGAATACTAAGATTTATAAAGCTAAAACCAAAGCTTTTCATGATAAAACGATTTCTCGTAAACCTTTTGAACGTAACAAGAAGGTTTTACTTTTTAACTCTAAGCTTGAGTTATTTGCTGGCATGTTAAGATCTAGACAGAACGGTCCTTTTGTAATCCAACAAGTGAGCGGTCTAAATTTTGGATCCCGAAGATGGCCGAGTTCTTATGGTCAGTGGCCGACATTTGAGACATGTTGTGACTCATAATATTGATCCTGGTTTGATTGAATCCACCAATTTAGTGGACCTTGGTTACCACGATTAGTGGATGGGACCTTGTTTGGCTGAAGACATAAACCTTAGTGCTTGCTAGGAGGCAACCCAATCATTTTAGGTGGGATTGAGTCTCTTTGTTTTATTTTTATTTTTGATCAAGGTGTGCTTGTGTTTTTGGACGTGATTCTTTACTTAGTTTTTAACTTTTGTAGTTACTGATGGTTGTGAAGGTGCTTTAGGAGTTTAATTGTTGGCCTTATATGGAAATGACTTCCTCGCGCTATCAGGTTGTGTTGCTCTTTTCTCCATTTGTTTCTTTCTTAATGCCTTCTACATTGAGGACAATATAAGGTTTAGGTGTAGAGGGAAGGCAAAATGAAAATGTTGAGGAAAATTTAAACTTGAAAATCTTTGGGTGAATTTGATTTGGGAGGAGTTTGAGTGCTCTGATTATGCATGTTCTATTCTTATTACATAGTTATGATTCATAGGACACATG
>NCQT01065958.1:0-14146 GCA_002740465.1 Stenocereus thurberi
CAAAGCGCCGCCCACCGGTGATGGCGACTAGCCCCACGCAGAGTCACCTCCCGACGACCAGCGCATGGCCTACGGGCCTCACCACCCTCTCCAAATTTGTGAGTTCTCCTTTTATTAACATTAGTTTAGATGTTGTAATTGACTTGAATTTATTGCTTTTCTTCAATTTGTAGATTAATAAGTTTGTATTATTTGATTTGCGAGTTTGTTTATCAATTTCAACTTCAAATTTGTTTAATTTATGGGTTTAATTTCAATTCTAGGTTAATTCTCAATTTGTAGGTTGGTTTGTTTTATTGTTTAATTTTGTGAGTTTATTTGCCCATTTCAATTGCCAAGTTGTTTAATTTATACGTCTAATTTCAATTCTAGATTAATTCTCAATTTGTAGATTAGTTTGTTTTTATAGCTTAATTTGTGAGTTTATTTGTCAATTTCAATTCCAAATTTGTTTAATTTATATATTTAATTTCAGTTATAGGTTTTCATCGAGGACAATTAGATTAAATGTAATGTAATCGTTATATAATTTCAGTTTATGACTATTGTTGAATTTCATATTGTGTACTATTAATTCCGACACCCATCTCCGAATTTCATGACTTCGCCACTGGGTTTAAATATACCCAAATTGCCATCATTATTGCTTGAATCATACTTGTAGGGTAGATTAAGTGAGTTGACCCTGGGAATAGTTTAATAAGGCTTTTGAATTAATACATAAAGCTTCCCGTATGGCTCTAAAACTCAAGCATGACCGGCTTACTTCACCTGTGAACTTAGGCTACTCGCAGTGTGACACTCGTAGGGCAGAGGGTGGGGCCGTTGTGGCGCAAAGCCTCTGCCAGCCAGCGAAATGGGGGAATGCCACGCGGGGAGACACGCACAGTCGTTCTCCCCTGCGGGCCAACCTTTTATTTTTTTAATTTTTTATGTTTTCTTTTTTTTGAGCAAGTAAATAATTTTAAAATGATTTAAAAAATAGATTGTGTATTATGAGGTGGGTCCATAATCAATATTTTTATTGGATGATTAAAATTGGAGTTCCATAGGTTGGAGAAGTGATAGAATGCAAGTTCCAAAATTGTAGAACTTTGCTGACGTGGCAGACTAGAGTTCCAAAAAGTTGGGAATGCTCATAGACCGCTTGAGTTGGTACTGGATGAGACAGGACGAGATTCTAAGCAAGTAATCTGGTTCGGGTGACTCTTGAAATGTCATTAGTCTTTAATTTCTTTTGAGTTACTGTGTGATTGGAACTTGAATGACTTTGAGAATAAGTTAGACAGTCCCTTTGACCAAAAAGGTCAATTTGCCTCTTTTAATCATGTCAACCTTAGCTCCAAAGTGACACGAAGTAGAATTCAATACTTTGAACCAAATTTGGAATCATAGCATTGACAGAATGTGTTTTTTGTTGTTCTACCAATTCAAGTGACTGCAAGTTTTTTGTGAGATTCTCTTATTATAAAGTTGCTGCCAGTTAACGTATTTGACAAAAGTGAATGCACAAAGGACTTTTTTTTTGGGGTACTTAGCGTACTTTTGAACGAGCATGTTTTGAGGATCGATTAGTTTACCAAGCTTTGGTAACCTTCGCATCTACTCGAATGGAAGCAAGTAGGTGAGATTGTTTATATTTGATTATAACGCTTTAAAATGATTTCAAGGTTGTGTTTTGGGAACAAGTTTTGTGACATTTTTGAGTCAAATACTACTAGCTTCCTGGTGATCGATACTAGTGATTCCAAGGTTCATTTTAATGAATATGATCCTCTCTTACATGCTTGAAATCAAGATTTTATTGGAGATGTTGTGGGCTAGGAGGATATCGCTAATCGTAAAGAATTCAGTCTCGGGAATAGACCCGAGGATCTTGAAAATGAGCAGAAACCCTAAATATGACTACATTGACGAGGGTAAAAGTCCGCTGTCTTTGAGAGGCCTAAGGGATATAAAAATTCGTGGATTGTATTACTCACTTAAGGAGACCACTAACTTAAATCAAATGCCCTGAAAGCGATTTTCTCATTTGTCATGAGATGGAAACTATCTGCTTTTGAATTATGTGAGCACAAGAGTTTGAAAAAGTGCAAGCAATCTTTGGAAGGAATGTTATTAAATCGAAAATGACCTTTTTGTGAAATGAGTTTTATAACAATTCAACTTGGGTTAAATAAGCATTTTACGCCTTTTCAATTGTTTATTCCTTTTTCATACTAAAGGGCTTAAGTTGGTAAACCAGGTGAATCCCTTTGATGTTAGGCATTAAACTGAGAGTCGAAGGGCCTACTTTCCCATTCTCGGGTGTTATTCAGGAATGACTAGATGTTGTTAGGTGTATATGCTTAATATGCCAATATTAAATAAAAATTATGTGTGACTGCTAATTGTTATATTGTATGCAACTATTTAGTTTTTCAATATGCAGGTTATCCACTAAGCATGTGGTAGCTCACCCCCTCTCATTTTCCTCTTTTGCCCAAGCCTAAATATTCTTAAAAGACATGTACAAGTGCTTGATTCACGTAAATCGAGTCAGAATCTCCATTTGCTTTGTAGAAGGGACATATATACGGATATGTTAGTTCATGAATTGTAATGTAATTAATTCAGAGGTTCTCGAGCATATGTAAACTAATTACTTTAGTTCATGCATTCTGCACTATCTAGTAGTCGCTCTGAATGGTCATGCGAGCCAACCATCTAGCTAGGAACTCATCTCCTAAATGTTAAGTGAATGGTTTCGGGATGTAAACCCCAGTGCTCCAGATGTGTGATTCATGAAGCTCTATCCTCTATGTTGGGTTTCGTGGCCTAAAATCCAAGAAACGGCACGGTGGGACCGTGCTACACAAACACGGGTCTGTTAGAACGAAGGAGCACGAAGCCGAGAGAATGTAGAAAATTGGCACGGGGAAGCCGTGCCATGTGGCAAGGTCATGCCCCCAGACACGGTGTGACCGTGCCACGTAGCACGGTCGTGCCACGTGTGTTTTGGCTCGGTTTGTTCAGTGGCAGCTAGAGTTCGTAGCGTTGTGCAGTTTCTCCTGGCGGTTAGATTTCGACTCTAGGGGTAAAACCTTGGTTTTCTAGACCCTATAAAAGGGGGTCATACCTAGGATCTAAAATAACTCCAAAACTTCTGAATCCCTAAACACATTGAGAGATAGAGAATTGTAAGAGAGATTACAAGAGAGGTTGTAATTCTGCTGTTGGATCAAATCACTTGTTGTGATTGTGATCGTTTTGTATTCTCCCTACTCATGTAGTGGATTGATTGTGCTCGTCGCCGTCCGTGATTTTTTCCGCATTGGGTTTCCACGTAAATCTTGTGTGTCGTTGTTTTATTCCTGTTATCGTTCCTTTAATTTCTGAATATCTGTTTCATCCTATTGCTTCCGCTATTAGTTTGCTCTAATTTTCTAACAAGTAGTATCAGAGCTTTGGTTTAGGATGTCTTCAATTATGAATGTTGATATTCAGAAATTTGATGGGGAGATTAGTTTTAATATCTGGAAGGTGCAGATGAGAGCAATTCTCATCCAGCATGGGTTCTGGAAGGTTCTGCAAGGACCTCACGTGAAACCCGAAAAGATGACTGAAGAACAATGGATAGCAGACCAAAAGAAGCGGCGTGGATCGTTGACAGATGAGGAATGGGAGGAACTGGAGTTGAAGGCACTTTCTGCCATACAGTTGTGCCAAGCACCACATGTCTTACGAGAGGTGCTTGATAAGACAACTGTGATGGATCTTTGGGTTCGGTTGGAGGAACTCTACATGACGAAGAGTCTCGTGAACAAGATTCGTTTGAAAGAAAGGTTGTATACCTTTCGTGTGGCGGAAGGTACCCCTGTTCAAAAACATTTGAATGAGTTTAACTCTATTCTTGTTGATTTGGAGAATCTGGATGTGAAAGTTGAGGATGAGGATAAGGTTATTTTGCGTGTTGTGTCGTTACCCCCTTCTTATAAACACTTTAAGTAGATTATGCTATATAGTATTTCTAATACTACATCGTTTGAGGATGTTAAGTCAAACCTGTTGTCTAAGGAGAAGTTTGATCTTGACATTCATGGTGATTCTGCTGAGGGATTAGTAGTAAGAGGTAAAACATCTGAAAAGGAGAATGGTAATAAGAGTAAGAACCGTTCTAAGTCTAAAAATCCTCACGCTGGTAAGACCTGCAATTACTGTGATAAATTGGGTCACATTGTTGCTAACTGTTGGCAACTGCAAAAGAAGAAGGAGAAGGAAGAAGATAATTTCCCTGAGCCTGCTGAAGCTTCGTTTGCTAAATCTGATTCTGATGGTGATGTTCTGTTTGCTACCTCTACTGAAAAGGGGAGCGATTTTAATTGGATTCTTGATTCTGGGTGTACCTATCATATGTGTCCTCACAAGGATTGGTTTTCAACATATGGTGCAGTTAACTCAACTGTTGTTCACATGGGCAATAATGCTCAATGTAATGTAACTGGAGTCGGTATTGTTAAAATCAAGACCCATGATGGTGTTGTCAGGACTTTATTGAATGTTCATCATGTTCCTGACTTGAAGCGTAACCTCATCTTTTTGGGCACCCTTGAATCCAAAGGGTGCAAATATTCAGCTGAAGGTGAAGTTCTGAAGGTCTCGAAGGGCAATCGGATTATACTGAAGGGTTTAAGGCAAGGAGGCCTCTATATCTTGCAGGCATCTACAACGACAGGTTATATGAAGAAAGGTTTAGATAAATCATCTCCTAAAGCAAAGTTTAAGCGTTGGTTGGACTTAGTTGACATTCACAGTATTTGAGCGCCCTTCGGAGCATTGCCCCTTGGGGGGCGTTACCCTTCGGGGTGCGATGACGGCATCAGAGAGTTGGTGATTGAAGATTTCGGTCCAAGGTGGAGATTGTTGGGTTTCGTGGCCCAAAATCCAAGAAACGGCACGATGAGACCGTGCTACACAAACACGGTCGTGTCAGGACGAAGGAGCGTAAAGCCGAGAGAAGGCAGAAAATTGGCACGGGGTGGCACGGTCGTGCCACGTGTGTTTTGGCTCGGTTCGTTCAATGGCGGTTAGGGTTTGTGGCGTTGTGCAGTTTCTCTTGGCGGCTAGGTTTCGACTCTAGGGGTAAAACTTTGGTTTTCTAGACCCTATAAAAGGAGGGTCATACCTAGGATCTAAAATAAGTCCAAAACTGCTGAATCCCTAAACACATTGAGAGGTAGAGAATTGTGAGGAAGATTACAAGAGAGGTTGTAATTCTGCTATTGGATCAAATCACTTGTTGTGATTGTGATCGTTTTGTATTCTCCCTACTCATATAGTAGATTGATTGTGCTCGTCGCCGTTCGTGGTTTTTTCCCGCATTAGATTTCCACGTAAATCTTGTGCGTCATTGTTTTGTTCCTGTTATCGTTCCTTTAATTTCTAAATATTTGTTTTATCCTATTGCTTCCGCTATTAGTTTGCTCTAATTTCCTAACACTCTGCTTTTTCATTTTGTTTAAGCTTATAGTTTGTGTACTCTGGGCCTGAGGCTCGTGGAGTTGTGATCTCTAACGTGTTGCTGGAGCTTGTTTTATATGTCCTTTATGTTTTTATTGTTTCAGGTATCTATTGTAAGGTTATAAGCCTAAGCCTTGATCAGTTATGAGGTGGAACTTTGTCTGTTTCATTCCAAAATTTAGAAATCATCCAAATCACTAGTCTTAGGGGGTAGGGGTGTTACAATTTGGTTCAAAAAGTTGGAATAAAATAGAATCAATAATGAAGCCAAGAGGTATGAGAATGATTTTTGATTTCCTATCCTTTTTTGTTTAGCTCAACTTATGGTGTGATAAAATCTTTTTTCAAAGGTACGAGTTTATATAAACTACAGAGAAGGGACATGTTCACGAAAACTCATACCTGAAAGTTTGAGTGATTCCCTAAAAATGTGACTCCGATTTGGAAAAAATACACAACTAAAACGTCAAGTATGAGAATCAATTATTACCATTTTCATAGTAAGATAAAGAAAAACGGATGGATCAAATAATCCCTAGGTTCTTGTGAAAGATGCCAAAAACGTGGATCAATACTTGTCCATATATTTTTAGTTTTTCTGTGAAAAGTTGGACCCAATGGCTTCTAAGTTCTAATAGCCCCGCCCGCCAAAGGACACACTTGGACACACGCATTGCGGGGACACAATTAGGAGCATAATTAGTTGCTTGTTGGTCGATGATGATGCAATAGCAATCCCAAATTATCAGGAGAGGGAAAAATATTTCACTCAAAAATAAAAGTAAAGAAACTGGAGAAAATGGGGAAAAGGATCATAAAGTGGAGGCAATGAAAATAAATAAACGAATGACTTACAAATAATGCCTTTGCTATAATAGTTATCAAGACTTCTTTAAGGTTTCAATCTCGTTGTCATATTTTTAAATCTTAGAATACACAATTTTTTTTCTTATTTTGAAAGAATTTTTGGGACACAAACAAGCTCACTTAGAGCAATACAATGGGAGTGTTTACGAGTGGAGATTTAAGGTTGTCAAATTATTAAAACACCAATTCTATGAAACTCATTTATACAATGTAAGTATTTAGGAAAGTTTCTATAAAATTTCTTCCAATATAAATGGGTCTCATATGTTANNNCGCTTCAGTGTTTCCTTATTATTTTCACAGTACATATTTGGATGGTATGTTTAAGAAAATGCCCTTGGCGTTGAAATTTAATTTTGTCACAATTAGTTTTTTCGAATGTGATAATTTGATTTTTTAAAAACAAATAATAATTATTAATATTAAAAAATTTGCATACGCTATTTTTTTCCAATGAGGAGAGAGATTTTTTCTGTTGCTATTATTTTTTACCCTGAATTATAATCTCCTATTTTTTACCGTTGGGTGACGACATTGCTTGAAGAACAATGTCCAAAATATCCATTAAAAAAATATTGATAAAGAGCAAAGAAATCGTGGGAAAATAGAAATGGTGATGAGAGAGAAAACAAAAGGCCTACAGACAAGCAATATCAAGTGGGCCACTGTGTTTGGACCAGTATTTTATTTTTCCAGATTATCCATGTAAAAAACTCTGCACTTTGCTCCAAATCTGTGAAAGCTTTCCGTGTCACTGTTTTTAAACACGCACCCGAAGGGTTCCCATATTTTGAAACGGTGGAGCAATGTTCGATCCTCAAATGCGTGTTTTCATTTTTATGGAGAGTTAAGGGGGAATTTTATTAAGTTTCATCCTCGAAGGTTGTGTTCAGCAACAGTATTTTAAATAGTATTTAGTATTTTGTCAAGTTAATATACTAATTAGTTAATTTTTAGTATTCGGTAAATTAGTGTTTTGACTAGTATTTCAAGTAGCGTTTAGCGTTTTAAGCAGTGTTTTGAAAAACTAATAGTATTAACGTTTGTCATTTAAAAGTACTGTTTCACATTTTTTAGGTAAAAAATATCCTGTAAAAATTTTATCTTTAGAAATCATTTATATTCTTTTATGTCAATTTACATTAATCGGCCAGCATAACAACTAAATTTATCGAACATATTAGTTTCAACCGCTAATTTAAATAGTTATCCGCTAACAGTTAAATTAGAAATGTTATCCACTATCTAAATAGCTATCTGCTACTTAAACCGCTATCCGCTACCTAAAAAATTAATTTTGCCGAATAAGACCTAAATCTGTACCTTAAAAGTCCCATTGCATTTGCTATTAGTGGCCTTGATTAGCTTATTGATTAAGCTTTAGTTAGATCTAGTATGCTCTGTGTGCCTTAGCAAACTAGTCATCATATATAGGGGTTTAATAGATGGATAGCTTACTTTACCAAAATTAATAAGCGATTTATTAGACCACTATGCAAAATGTCTTCTCAAATAAGATTTTTGTATGCTCAAATCAAAGTTTGTGTGTATCATTCTCCACGTACATATTTATATGATTATATGTCATCACAACCAACTCCAAGAAATTTGGGTTGAAAAGAGAAATCATCATATAGTACAAAAGAAGTTCACAAGTTCATGTTATATGACATACGTGTTGGTGGCACAATAGATATTAAGAGCAAAGAGTACTCATCTTTGTCACTTACATGTTAGTATGTTATTACATGGATGATTCCCTTTAAGTTGACAATATTTTCCACATCTGCTTTGGGTATTTCAAAATTTTCTTTTCTCGTGAAGATAGATGGATGACATGTAAATCTCACCAAACCAACGCAGATAAGATCCATACTAGAAAATGTAATTGTAGTAATTGTCATATTACATGTTTGTTCATAACTCATAACTTGAAGTGTATTCATCAACAATAGAAAATAAATTTATACATCAATGGAAGGCATATTCCTATTTAATAATAATTACAATTGCACATTGAGGATTGAAGTTTGTTGTTGATTCCAGACGAAATCCTTCTGTGTACGGTTACTTATGACGTGGGACGAAGGAGTGAGTTTGTCCGACAGCGAGCGGTCAACACTTCGTCGTCCTCAACTCCAAGCGGCTCAACCTGCAAAATGGGTAACCCCGAGTTGTGGACCGGGGAACGCCTCCGACGATTAAGTCAGTTCAAGGCCCAAGTCAAAGGTCCAAATAAAGAGTGCAGTATGAGTTCGGTGTCTTAGGTTGCTAACCCTCTTTCCCGAGGAAGACAGGTAACTATTTATAGTCCTCTCAGAAAATGGTAGAACAGTAACTTTACCTGGAGTGCCCGCACGGGCCACCGGTCTCGGAGTGAAAGGGCCCAAAGGGGGCCTCTAGGATAGCGTCCTGATCCCGTGAGTCTAAGTATGGGCTTGAGGGTGCCCCTAGGGTGATACTTCTTGGGCCTACTATTCCACGTATGGGCATGGTTTGTAAGTTGGACTTGTAACAGCTCATTAGGAAGAATTGGATTTTCCCCCAATCACTTAGGCCCCCACATTTTACCTGTACGTCGAGTCAGACGAGTAGTCAGGTAGAATGTGGACCACCGTTATTGGTTGGCGCGCATCCAAATGCCCTCGGAAATTGAGCCTTTGAAATGGACGGCTCGTAGCCACCGTCCACAGATGCACGGGTTACGAGGCCTAAATGGTACCTGCATGAAACTGTTGCTTTCGCATTATAAAAGGCAACCATCGAGGTAGGTTGTCTCATACTTCCTTATTTGGCGATAGCAGCTATCGAGTCTTCCCCAATGGCTTTTCCGCGTTCCCTCGATACAAAAGCGATGAGTAAGTTCGTCACTCGCCATTTTTCATGGGACCAACGTGGGATTGCCTTTCCCCCGTCGCCACTCCCAAAAGACTTTCAAACCCTCTGTCCAGGCTTTGAGCTAGCCGTGGCTGAATGGGCCGCTAAGTACTATGGGCTCCCGGAATCACCCCAGGTGATCTTCTACGCGATGCTTCTAAACGAGGCCGAAGGGCTTGGGGTGTTGCAGGGACGAGCGCTTCGTTGGAGTCGGCCCTTACCGAGCTCCGTTGGAGTGCCTTTGAGTCGTGGGTCTGGTTATTTGGTGACTGGATCTACGAAGCTCGACTCCACCAAAAGGGCGGTTCGGGGGAGAATTCGAGAGCCAGTCAACGGGAAGAGAGCTCGAGCAGGGTAACGGCAGACAAGGACGCGGCCCCTGAGGAAGCGGCCTCCCCTTAGGATGACGCCAAGTAGGAGGAAGGCATTAAGCCTATGAATACGCGGCCCCCTACCACTAGTGTTTTCTTTCGCTTCTCCTCTGTACTGTTTATGCTAATTAGTAATAAAAGATGGTCCTTTCATATTTTGTTGAATAGTCTTTTATTTTGCTTGCAATCAATATATGTTGGTTGAATGGACACGTGTCCAGGGTGGATTGGTCGTTAGATTCTTGGGAACTTCCCTTGTCTTCAGTTCCCCCAATTCCTCCCCTATAAATTCAAACCATTCTCCCACATAGGATACTCGAGTGTTCATCTTTCCAGAGGAGTGGTAGAAAACATAAGGAGAGCGGTTAGTGTGCCCGTTCCGTTGGTAAGCGGTTAGTGTCCCCGTTCCATTAGTAAGCATGGCGTTTGCTCCTATTACAATACGAGAGATATGGCCAATCACATGAGAGAGACCTTTATCTAGCGTTGGAGGAGCGCTTCGCGGCTGCCTCGCCCCCTTCCCGATGATTTCCACGTATTATGCCCGCGCTCTTAGTTGACCAAAGCTGAGAGCGCGACGGCTGAGTTTGGGCTCCCTGAAATAGTTCAGGCGACATTCTACGCCATGGTGGTGAATGAGTCAGTTGAGCTAGGCATGGCTCATGAGTATATGGCCGAGAGAATGAAATCATCATTGGTAGGTTTGAGGTGGTCAACCTTTGAGATTTGGATGTATTGCACGGACTGCCCACTAAGGGCAGCGCAGCTTTATCGGCCGACTGATGAAGTGGAGATCTAAGGCTCCCCAGATGGCTAGGAGGAAGGCTCAGGGTCGGCCGGCCCTCCATCCCCCTCTAGTGATGAGGAGTAGACTTAGCTTTGTTTCGTACCTTCTTTTGTACTGCCTCACTCCCTTTTGTTTGTACTAGCATGATTGTCGTAATGAAAACTGATCCCTTATGACTTGTCTCTTGTCTTCATGTGTTGTGAAAGGCTGTGTAGCCATGCATAAGGCCCCTTGGGCCTTATGGGTGCCTAAGGATGCGACGACCAGCCATGAGGCCGTGCTTGCGGACCCTTAGCCCCCAGTGGGGTCAAGAGTGGAGTGATCAGCTATGAGACCGTGCTTGCAGACCCTTAGCCCCTAGTGGGGCTAAGAGTGGAGCGACCGACCGTGAGGCCATGTTTGCTAACCCTTAGCCCCCACTGGGGCTAAGCGTGGAGCGACCGGTTGTGAGGCTGTGCTTGCTGACCCTCAGCCCCCAGTGGGACTAAGAGTGGAGCGACCAGCTATGAGGTCGTGCTTGCAGACCCTTAACCCTCAGTGGGGCTAAGAGTGGAGCGATCGGCCGTAAGGTAGTGCCTGCTGACTCTTAGCCCCCCAGTGGGGCTAAGAGTGGAGCGACCGGCCATGAGGCCGTACTTACTAACCGTTAATCTCCAGTGGGGCTAAGAGTATAGCGACTAGTCGTAAGGCCGTGCTTACTAACCGTTAGCCCCCAGTGGGGCTAACAGTGGAGTGACCGACCATGAGGTCATGCTTGTGGGCCCTTAGCCCCCAGTGGGGATAAGAGTACAGCGACCGGCTATAAGGCCGTGCTAAAGGACCCTTAGCCCCAATGGGGCTAAGAGTATAGCGATCGGTCACGAGGCCGTATTTACGGGCCCTTTGCTAGTCATAAGGCCCTGCTAAAGGATCCTTAGCCCCCAATAAAGCTACGAGTGTAGCGACCGGCCGTGAGACCATGTTTACGGACCCTTAGCCCCTAGTGGGGCTAAGAGTGTAGCGATAGGCCGTGAGGCCGTAGTTGCTGACCCTTAGCCCTCAGGGGGACTAAGAGTGTGGCGATCGATCGTGAGGCCGTGCCTGCTGACCCTTAGGCCCCAGTGGGGCTAAGAGTGTAGTGACCGGCCATAAGGCCGTGCTAAAGGACCTTTAGCCCCCAGTGAAGTTAAGAGTGTAGCTATCGGCTATGAGGCCGTGCTTGCAGGACCTTAGCCCCCAGTGGGGCTAAGAGGGTGGCTAAGAGTGCAGTGAACGACCATAAGGCCGCGCCCGAGATCACCCAGCCCTTGAGGCTGGGTGTACAGCGGCCGATGACCTTGGCGTGCCTCTGGAGACTCACACTCTCTCGAGATCCTCCATGCTGCCTGTGACGTGAGAGTGATAGGGTGCCACGTGGCATCGGTTGGGAAGAGGTGTGCCCATTAAGTTTCATTGAGGTATGTTCCCCGCCTTTTCGCTCTATATAAGGGTGAGCATTTATTAAGGGAGGGTCATTTGCTCTTCACACATTTTCATACCTAGATAAAGAAACAACTTCTAGAGAGAGACGCTCTGCTCTCCATTTCCTACTCTTCCTTCAAATTCACTGTAGTGCCTCAAGCTACCTCTTTGCATCTTCAAAGGTATGCTTAAATGCTCATTCTCATCTTCAACCAGGTTTTTGAATCTTGATCTCTTACAGGTACACGCTCACGTCCCTTTGAAGCACTGTTTGTTGTATATTATGTTGTCGTCTTGCTCATCCAGTGGGCTCATCCAATGGGGGCGTCCCTGAGGGGCTAGCTGGCCCCCAAGTAGAGCATCGGTATCCGCAATTCTCTAACCTCCCGGCCTTTATTGATGGCCGGGTGGTGGCCGGCGTCCCCCGAAAAAATAAGTATAGGGAACCCAAAAAGATTTCCTATGCTGTGCCCCTTTTTGAGTCGGTCACTCCCTCGTGGTCCAGCTGTGAGTATTCCTCAACGCCCAGCATTCTTAGCCCTGAGGTGGAGGTGACGTATCCTTGGGAGATCACCATAGCCAACTATATGACTTACTTCCAGGTTCGCAGAATGACAAAGACCAAGTCTACCCCATGCATCAGATCACCCGACGAGCTGCTGGCCGAGGGCGCACAAGGTAATCCCTATTCAGCTCCACCTTAGTCCAACCCGGAGGCCGAAGTGGCCTCCACTAGCTCTAGTGCTTACTCTAGGATGGGCTCGTCTAGCTCCTCCTCTAGGCATTCTTCAAGAAGCTCGTCCTCAGAGAGGGCGTCTATAAGCTCTTCCTCCTCCAAAGCATCATTGAGACTGGGCAAGTCAGTGCCTAAACGAAAAGGCCACACGCCTGCGATCACAGAATTCGTGGCCGAAGTGTTGGAGTTCCTTGGGGCCCCAACCCGCTTGGACCCGTAAGATGGTCCGGGCAGTCACTTCCCTGATCCCAAGGTCGTCACTAAGTTAAAGAGGTCGGCCGTTGAGAAACANTACCTCTTGCCTGCCGAGTATTCCTTCGTGATTCCTGAGGCGTATGCCACCGTGAATGAGCCACCCGCCATAGCGGTTTATCGGGCGGCCCTACACTATAGTCTCCGTTTTCCCTTTCATCCCGTGATCAGGGAGATATTGAATAAGTACGAATTGACGCCCGCGCAAGTTGTGCCCACTTCATGGCACAACATTTGTTCCTTTGTAGCGACCTGTGAGTTGCGCAGACTTACTTGTTCGGCTCAAGCGTTCGGCCTCGTTCATACCGTTCAAAAGGCTTCCAAGGAGACTGGGGACTTGGGGAGGTATTGCTTTAACAATAGGTCGAGTTTCATGACGGCCGTTGAGAAGAAATTAAAAGTGAAGCACTAGAAGTATGACTTCCTCTTCCTACACCGGGAATCATGTTAGGGGGAAGTCCCTGACTGGAATGAGGAAAAGCCTGTGCGAAACCCCTTTGGGGAACTTACGACCGACGAGAAGAGGATCGCTTGCTACTTCCAGTTCTATATACGCGAGGATGATAAGCCTCGCCCATCCCTAAGTTCATGGCTCAAGCAATTGAGTCTATGAAGGGGCCTGAGAAGAGAGGGAGCAAGTCCAGTGACCGGGAGCAGTTAAATTGGCTTCCTAAGTTAAAGTTTTTCGCCAATGACTTCTTCCTTACCGCGCCGACCTTGTGATTCTTGGGAATTATACCAAGGGTACTTAGTCATCCCAATGCTAACTAGTTTTATGTTTGGTGCTAACCTGACTTCCTTTTTGCTTTATGCATATCAAGCGGGGGTGAGGCTGACGGTCTTCGAGACCGAAGATGCCACTCCCGAACAGGTGGCAGCCGATACCGAACACAGGCAGGAGGAGGAGAGACAGCGCCTTGTTACTCAACAGGCCAAGAAGGTACGGTATACGACCTGACTCGTCACTCCTCCCTTACTTTCTCTTGTAATGTATAGGCTAAGTTTTTTTTCCCTTACAGGTGCCCTCCCTTGTGCCCCGCGGGAAGAAGCCTGTTGTGAGCTTTCCGGTTCGGAAGAGGCAGAGGACTGAAGAACAGCCAGATGAGGCCATGGCGTTCGCCCATCACAAGTGGGGGAGGCGAGAGCCGAGCAATCGGTCCCTCACCGATCGGGGAGCCCGTCATACAGGGAACGTACCCCAGCCACGCAAGAGCACCTCGCCCCTTCCAAAGCTACAGGAGCCGCGACCCAGCCGGCCAGCGGCCCCTCCCCACTCGCTTCGCGGCCCTCAGCCAACTTCATCAAGGCGAACCGGAC
>NCQT01065966.1:0-16480 GCA_002740465.1 Stenocereus thurberi
CCCAGTGTTGATTGTAAAGAACAAGAATGGAACCTTGAGGTTATGTATTAATTTCACACCTGAACAAGATCACCATCAAAACCTCATACCCATCGCCCCAAATAGATGACTGATTTGATCAACTGCAGGGAGCAGGAGTCTAATCTAAGATTGATTTGAGGTCAGGATACCATCAACTTAGCTTTACATCTGAATACATTACCAAAACCACACTAAGGACCATGTTTGGGTCACTATGAATTCATTGTGATGCCTTTTGGCTTAATCAATGGCCTCGCAGCCTTTATGAATCTTATGAATCAAGTTTTAGATCATATCTAGACAAGTGCGGTGGTATTTATAAAAGACATCTTGAAATACTCCAAGGATAAAGATAAGCATATTGTTCATTTGAGGACAGTGTTGTAGACCTTGAAGGAACATCAATTACATAGCAAATACGAGAAGCATGAGTTTTGGTGAGAAGCAATGGTAGCTTTGGAACATAGGGTTCAAAAGGATGAGATTAAGGTTAATTTAAAAAGGCAAAAGCAGTTACAAAGTGCCGAAGATCCACCAGTGCATTGAGACTAGAAACTTGTTGGGTTTTAATAGGGAATTATCGAGTTCAGAAAGGATTTGTCAAAAATTAGCTTCTCTGACCAATTTGTTAAAGCAGCATAGAAAGGTAGCAAGATGATATAGTAGTACCATATTCCTCCCAACAGTTCAAGTCTTATGGGTGGTACCTTACCCATAATCCAGGTGCACTGAGAATTTGAAAACATTACTTGTAAGGTGTACCTTGTGCAATCTATACTAACCATAAGAGTTTGAGGTAAATCTTTACTCAGAAGAAGCCTAATCTATATGAAACATCAGTTGTGGTGGATCCAATGTCAACTAAGAACTGGAAATATTGTGACAGATGCTCTGAATAGGAAGAGACTACATCCCTTGCGCACTATAGTGATTACTCAGCTGAATCTCTTGAGAGAGCTTAAGGGGCTTGACATTTAATTAGCGTCGCCCAGGAAGGCGAATGTTAATTGCCGACACTTATTTTACAGCCTTCCCTAATGGAGGAAATTAGAGTGAATTAGGATAGTGATCTCGAGCTCTAACAAATAAAGTAGAATCTTGAGAAAGGGATACAATTTCAATGGACTTTGTCATAGGATTCCTTCAGATATAGTGTCTGATAGAGATCAGAGATTTTAAGCCTGTTTTGGCATGCACTTCAAGGAGTTTTTAGAACTAGATTGAACTTTAGCAGTTCTTATCATCCTAAAACGGATGGGCAAGCATCTAAATATATCAGTGAATCCAACTCTTCGGAGTTGGAGCCTGTAGTACTTCATGACTTATGACTAGCATTTGCATTCGAAGAAAGCATGGAACTCCCAGTAATCGACGTTGTGATAGCACTAGCAGCAAATCCTACATGAAACATTAGGTTAAAATGACGGCAGATGTTGACAATAAAATCATCTTTTGGGTCATGAAGTTCTTCTCTAGCATTCAATAAGGTGACATATGTCAGAAGACTCTCGAAAATATACCATTGGAACCGACAGAAAAGCTATACGGCTAAAAGAAGGAGATTCCTGGAATTTCAGGTACACGATAAGGCTGTTCAGACAGTTTCGCCAACTAAGGGTATCAGGAGGTTGGACTGCGAACTAAACTAGGCCAAGATTTATTGGACCATATCAGTTTATTGAAAGATTAAATCCCATAGGTTGCCGACTAAATCTATCTATATAACTCAAATACGTGCATGACGTGTTCCTTGCCTCACAACTCAAGCAGTATATTTCATATCCTGATCATGCTGTCATAATCAAACCCATTGTAGTCATTGGGGGTCTTGTGTTTTCAAGAGCATCCAGTTCAGATGTTATATCACAAGATAAAGCAGTTAAGTATCAAGCAGATACCTTAAATCAAATTTCCTTGGGCAAATTATACCTCCGTGGAGAAGTGAAAGCTAAGTACTCATATTTATTTGAAATCACCTGGCATGATCGTCAAAGTTCATAAGTTTCGAGAACGAAAGTCTTTAAGGGGGGAAGGCTGTAATATCCCAACCCTGAATCATGTTTATTTATTTAATTAAGTCATATTATCAATTTTTCACATTTACTTATCTCATTTAATTATCCCGGTTGGGAGAATTCATTTGGGGCTCCACTTTGCAATTCGAGTTTCATTTACCAAAAGCAAGTTTTCAGAGAAATTGATATTAGACCTCAATAATTATGATTTAAAAGATTAAATTTTTTTTATTGATATCACATTTAATTTCGAGCTTCGGAAAAAACAAATTTAATTTATCGCAGTCGGTTTAATTTACTTTCCGAACCCGAACTCATTTAGGGCCAATTTTGGCCCAATAAGTTCCTAATCCATTTGTTTAGCTAATTACCATCGTAAACCCTAATTATAATTAGCAAATTAGAAAATATATTATTTTGGGTTTACATTTTCAGCCAAGTGTTTTTACTTTAATTTTCAGCCAAGTATTTTGCTTACTCAAGTTAGTGATCTAGTCATCCTCTTCTCTCATCCACTCACCATTCCTTCTCCCTCTTACATGGCTACCTTCTTCTCTTGGCTGATCCAACACCTTCTAGCCACTTTCCAGCCACTAGCCAGCTCTCCTCTGGCCACCATCCACCACCCAAGTGCCTCCCACATCAAGTATCATCTTCATCTCTCCCTTTTAATCACCAAGTGAGGTAGACCCTAACCTTATCTTGTTAGTTTGTTGTATTTTGGTTTTGATTCTAATTTTGTTTATTGATCATGCTATTTTCATAATGGTAAGAGCTATTTTTGAGGTGTTAATTTGTTGGTTACACATGAAAGCATGCTAAGGTTGAGTTTGTCTTTGATCATACAAGTTAGTTTGAAGTGATGGATTTGGATTGCTTTAAATGAGATTTTGTGATCTTTGGCATTGATGATGAATATCAAGATGTTTATGCTAATTTAAATAAGTTATGGAGTGATTTTAGTGGGTGGTCATGTGAAGAAAAGATTGCAAAGATGTAATTATTGAGCTGTAAATAGACCTAAAACAGTGGTCTGTTTCGAATTAAATTGGTAACAAACGATGCATAGCAAAAACATGATTTTTGTAGGATATCTAGAGTAGGATGTTAGCTTTCAATGGGCTTTGGAATTACTTAATTTAGAGTTGTGTGGACAAAGTTATGGTCCATTTACTGAAGCCTACGCAGAATATATTGAAACTGGGAGCATATTTGAACAGTGAACTTTATGAAAAAAAACTGGTATTGATTGGCTCACTAAAAATTTGTATTTTTGGTGTGTGTATAGATCAATGAGTTATCTTTAACATGCATTTTGAATTGCCTCAATCCGAGTTTTGTGGAAAAAGTTATGGCCATTTTGCTATGACTGCACAGATTGAATTGAAATTGTGTATGTCTATGTTCTACTCTAATTTTAGGGACATTACTATGTGAATCATGCTTTGTGTCCGAAATGAAAGTTCTAGTGGACACTATAAGCTTTTCATATTGGGGTTTTATATCTCAATTGGAGGTCGGGAGTGAAAGATATGAATTTTCTAAAGTAGACCGTCAAACGATATTATGTGAAGAAAGAAACCAGTACTTATCTGAGGTTATTTGAGCCTTCATGAACCTCACAACACTCCTCATGATATTAAGCCTTCCTTTATCCATTTTAGAAGCATTATTTTTCTATTATCCATTGCAGATGCATTGCACTTTCTATTATCTATTTCAGAAATAGCAGAAGCCCATATTTCATTTATATCAATTAAAATCTTTTCATTATTAGCTTAATCGTTTCTATTTTATTTCAAATTGAGGTATTTCGAGTTCAATGACTCTAACTAATTTATTTTTCAGATCATTTTGATGTAACTTATTTTATATTGAATTTGTGGCATTATTGAAGCCTTCTTACTCAATCAATTTCCATTAAAGTTGCAAATTATGTCAGTGAATTTGGTTTACTAACTACATTTACCTATAATTACATTTCTTTATCAGAATCGGGGCCTAGTCTATCATTTTTCATTGTACATACGCATTATCAAGTGAAATATCATTTTAAAGACTTCAGGTATGTCCATTGCCTGTATCTTTAGAAATCATGGTGTATTTATTAACGTTATCAAGTTTTGATAACTACATCAATGAATCAGTTTACATAGTGATTTATCAGTTAATTAGTGACCTCGTCAGTTATCATCTATAGGGCATTCGTCCTACAGTCACCCGCGTGGCTTTAGACCTGGTCCTTGATCGACTTGGCGGGCGTACACCTATCCATAGATCATAACAGTATCAAGGGGTTCACTATTAGATAATAACTAGCAATGCAGTTTTACATTTATCTTATTCCCTATTTTAACTTAAATTGAATTGCAAAGCGGCTGCTCAAACCATTTATTTAGAGATCATTTATCAATATAGGAATGCACGTATTGAGCTTCAGCTCACAGTTCGAAATGTTTTCATGTTTTGCTTTAGAAAAATACTCAGAGAATTGCCTTCATGCCAGCGAATCAGTTGAAGAGAATAAGTGAAGTAAGAAAATTCGGATGGATCAGAAGTAATGTAGTATATGCATATTTTAAAGTTGTATGAATTCTTCAGTACATGGAGATGTAGATATTGGATAGTGAATTATTTTCTTATGGTCTATAAACCCTACATTGGTTAATATAGTTGTGAATGGTTGATCATATGTGAAGGTGTATGATTGAAGCTATACTTAACTGTGTCATTTATAGCACTCATATTTCAAGCTTTGTCCTTTTGGACGACGGTAATACCCCTATCATTGGATTTATCAGATTACAATTGAGTATTTTATTAAGGACAATATAAATAATGATACATGTTTAGTTTGGGGACGTTATAGAAACTCCAACATGGGTAGATCTACGCCCTACATACGTCATTTTTTCAGCTATTACAAACAAGTTCACAGTCATTGGTAGACTTTTCTTTACAAGGTAATTTTCGTGGTGTATTCACTATTGTTCGTTTTGCTATGTGTTCTTCAATAGGGGATGTAGTTAATGGCTTGTGCTATGGGAAGGATTGCTGCCAAATATCCATCATAAAGGGGTTAAAATCATTCAAGACACAACTACTGAGCCTTAAAAACCATACTAATGTGTGAAGCTTTAAAACTTGTTCCTATGCTTTCTCATCTAAACAGTACAAGTATACCTTCAATGTTGTTGAGCTTTCTGAACCTACTTTCATAGGATGAATAACTGAGAATATCCCTATCATAGTTGAATGTTATGTTGCTGAAAATGAGACTTGTAATCAAACTCAGACGAATGTGTCTAGTTGTGCTTGTGAAAATAACAGCAAAATGTAGGAAATTTGACACTGGATCACGAGTACATGTTAGGATATCATTGCAATTGCCTACCAGGCTATGAGGTAACCCATATCTTAGTCTTAGATGTGCGAATTGGTTCCTCAGCACCTTCGTGGTTCCTAGAAAATAGTTTTCTTTTAATTTTGGGAAATCTTGGGTTGAAAAACTTATCTCTCAAAGTTAGTAGTCATAAGGAGAACTGTTCACATTATTTATACACAACTTATAAACCTTGTAGAAGAAATTACTTTTCCCATGCATTATTTGGGTTTATGCATTATCTTCAAAATTTATCTTAAAACTCTCAATCTAGAAAATAAATTTAAGTTATAGATAGTAGAGACAGGGTAAATCAGCATGTTTTAACGTTCAACATTGGGAATCATGCTTTCTAGGTAACTATATGTATGTGAGTAATACTACAAGTCTTTAAATATGTAACACCCCCAAAATGCTAATGACATAATTTACGAAAAACTGCAGTGCAAGACTTAATAATAGAAGGCGCTACCGCCGTCCTGATAAGGAGAAGGCTCACTGAAACCATTTAATCTTACAGCTCATATTCACAATCACAAAACTATTAACTGAAACATTTCAAGACCAAAGTACATAATAGTTTAACTTCAATACCATCGACTTAATCATACTATGTGATAACTTGCACTCCACACTATACAAGTATATTGAATATAGATCCAACTTGACCCTGAGGTCAATTCCAATATTTGTGCTATGCTGAATCTACTGTGAGCATCTACGAGTTCCAAAAGGGCTGCCCAACTACTATCTGCCATGAGAAGGGGAGAGAGAGGAGAGAGAAGATGATGTTTTGGATTTGCTTTGAACTTTGTTCACTAATCTTCTCTTGGCTGATTTCTCTCTTCTTTCCCTCCCCACGGCCAGCAGCAGCTCTAGCTAATTTTAGCTGATTTTCGGCCAGTTTTTCGGCCAACTATGGTGATCTCCACCCGCTGACATCCTTCTACCTCTAGCCACCATCCTCCATCATCAAAACCACTAAACCTCATCTCCATCTCAACTTATTTGCAATCAAAGTGAGTACTCTTGAGATTTGATCTCGTTGGTTTGATTTTTATTTCAGTTTTAATTCTTGTTTTGATATTTGTGATCATTGATCATGATGTTTTGATAAGAATTCAGAGGTTTTTTGGTGTTGATCATGCTGAAGTTGAGCTTGAGTCATGCTAGGGTTTAGGGATGATCATGTTGATGCAACCTTAAGTTAAAACCGTATTTATGGATCGATTGTGTTTGATTTTATAATCTTTAGTTTTATTGATGATTATTATGATGCTTTTGGTGATTTGGAATGATTTCAAGTGACGATTTATATGAAAAAGAGAGAGAAAAGTCAAAACAATGAGGTTGAAAATTTCAGCAAAATAGGACAGAGTTCACGATTAAACTGGTAATGATTGGTCCATTGAAAAATTATTATTTTTGGTGGGTAGATATTTCAGTGTGTTAGCTTTCAAATGTCTCTTGAATCGCCTTAGTTCTAGGTCTATGGAAAACGTTATGGTCATTTACCGAAACTATGGAGAATAGACTCAAAACTGACATACTTGAATTTTAGCCCCATTTTAGGAACCCTATTGTGGGAATCATATTTTATGTTGTAAATAAAAGTTTTTTGGGACTTATTAATCTCTTCATACTGGAGTTTTAGGTCTCTATATAAGGTCTAAAGTGAATGTTATGAATTTTTGAATTGAACTGACATGCTTTGGTGCAAATTGGACTGTTATTGCAATTTTTGTGCAGTGTATACTTGGAGAAAAATTCCAAAATTTTTACTGTAGTTTTTTCATATTATTTTTGAGTTTCGTATAGTATTTCATGAATTTTGGTTGAGTATTTTGAGTTTGGTAATTTTTGAAAGCATTTTAAGTAAATTGAGTGAGATTGATAACGCATTCATTTTGTGCCTTTGGGCCAAGTAAGGTCATTTAAGGGAGAAATAAATATTCATGGACTTTTATGGGGCTTGATTAATGAGAAAGAAGAACACAAGTATACAATTTGAGAGCTTGTTTATAAGCTTTGAATCATTTATGGATTTTACAAAGAAAATGCCATGTTTAGTGACGTTAATAGCTTCTATTGAGTTCAATGATTCATTTGAGGTGGAATTCTATATCTAATGAATTTATAAACCAAATATGAGAAGTGGAAAGAGTTGTGACTCAAAAACCATATTTCTTAAACCAAGTTATTGCAGTTTATGCTATTTTGAACCAATATATATTCCTCTTGGCCTCAAACCTCTATTACTTACTCAATTCAGAATGTATCAAATTTATTTATCAAGCCAATCTAGTGTGCCGCTGTTATCTTAAATCAAGTTATACATCAGGAAGCCTTAAAATCGTATCAGTAACCTATTTCAGAAAAGGCCACAATAACTCTCTCAATTGTTAGCATCAAGGCCTTTTTCTTTGTAATCTCATTTATCTCATTGTGGACTATTTTACTTTCATTTACTTTATGTCAAATTTAATTACTTCCATCAATTCCATTTTGAAGTTATATTGAAATACACAAGTTATGTATACCATACAATTACTCAATTTCTGCTACACAATTTCTGCTACACATACTTGTACTTACTCAATTGTGCGAGTAAAGATTATTTACTGACTACACATACTTACAATGACATTTATGAAATAGAGTTTAGGCCTAGTTATCGTTCACCATTATGCATAAGTGTTATCAAGTACGAATATATTTATCAGGTCAGATGACATTTGTAGAACAGCTGACTTGTATCAAGTGAGATGATATTTTTTAAAGACTCAAGGTACATCCATTGTCTGTATCTTCAGAAAGCAGGACATGTTTATCAAGTTACAACTCTTAATGAGTTTATCTATAGGGCGTCAGCCCATTATTTACCTGCACGGCTTCAGGCTAACTCTTGATCGGATTGGCAGGTGCACACCTATATATAGATTATATCATTGCAAGAGGTTCACATCCAGACAATAATGAGCAATGTAGTTTCATATTACTTCCATTTTTATTATTATTGAAAACTAAATGAATTGCAAAAGCGGGTACCCATCAATAATTTTTCTATGCTCATTTTACAATACAGGAATGTATGTACTGAGTTTTTACTCATATTTTTGAATTGTTGTCATGTTTTTCATTTTAGATGATGAAGTATCACATGTTTCTCCTTTTAGCAAGCCCTTTTCGAAGCTATCAGATGCTCACAGTAGATTTAGCATATCATGAATGTTAGGATCGACCTCAGAGTCAATTTAGGTCTATGCTCAATGTACCTGTGTAGTGTGAGTGGAGTTATCAACTGGTATGATTAAGTCGATTGTATTAAAGTTGAACTATTATGGACTTCAGTCTTAGAGTATTTCAGTTTAATAGATATAGTGGTTTGATCATGAGTTGCAAATTCAAACGGTTTCAGTGAGCCTTGTCCTTATTAGAACATCAGTAGTACCTTCTATTATTAAGTCTTCTACTGTAGTTTTTCGTAAATCATGTCATTAGTATTTTGGGGGCATTATAAAGTAGTCAATCAAGCTAGGCTCTTACTTTGTTACAGTTTATGGGTCAATTAAAAACAACTCACCAAGTGTGTTAGGCATATGATCCAACCAAGTTCAGATGAACATAATGAGGCAGGGATCGAAGATTCATAGAAGGAGAACAACCAGCTGCATTAGGGATCACAACCAAATACTAGATGGCTTGAATGACGTATAGACTGGTATCCATTTAGTATGAACTAGGTTGCTTCATGATTTTTACGAGTCACACTAATTGACTTATTTTTTGCATTACATTGGATTGCTTTATGATTTTTGTGAGACACTGATCAGTAGTTACACAATTGGTAGCTTGTTGCATTTTTGTTTTTTGCACATATTGATAAGTGCAGAGCAAACGATCCATGCTCTAAGCCTCTAACCAATGTATAAATAACACTGGCAAATATATATGCTCTTTTCCCACATGGGCTATGATGGTGATGGTTTAAGAATGGGACACGTTGTGCTATCAACAATTTAGAATATGGTACAAAGGCCATTTTAGGTAATTTATTAGGATGAATTCCGTTTCGGACCTCAAGGTTAGAGTAAATAATTTCCTGAACATATAACTTAATAAACGATTTTTTAATCCATCAAACTTTGGGGCAAATAGTTTACGGGACCAAATTTCACCAAACCTAACTTTTTTAATTACATCAAATACCCCTAAGTTTTTTGAAATTTTAACCCAAATCCTTAAAAAGTTACTTTCAAAAATTTTAATTTTGTGTTTGTGCTATTTTTCTCATAAGCACTACATGAAGCCATCTTTAACAAGGTATCAAAGTCAGGTTAATGCTTGAATCATCACCTGTTTATCATGCTTCTAATTATTCACATATTGTGCACACACTAGAAGTAACTACTTTAGTTGCATGCAATTGTATTATATCAAATGATATAGTTTCAGAATTAAAAGTAAAATTAGCGAAAATTAAGACTGAAGTTAAGGTGATAAAAAACAATTAACTATAATACATCTTTCTTTAATTAACAAAATTAAACATCATAGGAAATTAGATTTAAATATCAGTACTCCATTTCGGCATAATTATCCTTTCAAAAACCCAAAATCAAAATTCCATTTCATTTGCAAGATATAAAATCGAATAAGAAATACGAGAAAATCAACTGAAAAATCATTAGAAGAAGCAGAGAAAGAAGGAGAGCATGGAATATAAGTAGTACAATCTAAAAACATTCCTAAATATGTTTGATAAAGAACAAAATTCAAAAGAATTAAATAAGATCATGAGTGTCATAGTAGACAAACAAAAAGTATTGCATGATGATAATAAAGAGATAAATAATGTCCAATTAGAAAAAGAAATATAAGAATAGATGAACTTGATTCAACTAGGAGATCTAAATGTTGTTTCTTTAGAAGAAATTAAGAAAAAGCTTAGCTGTATCGAAAATTGGCCGTAAGAAGTGAAAAATCAATAAAATTGGAGAAGAACTCAACATCAATAATATCGAATCTAATTTGGTTAACAATGTAATTCTTAAACATGAACAACTTGGTGAATCATTGAGACAAAATAGCCATTTTATGAGACCTAGGTATGTTTCAATAGGACCTACAATTAACTTTTCTTTTGGGTTCTTCCCAAGAAAAACCCCTTCCTTTGAAAAAATTACCTTACTTTAATTAGGCAAATGAGTTACATCTTAAATATAGATGGAGCTCGTAATAGAGAAGAAATACTTGAACATTGGAAAAGAGGCATAAATAGTGTGTTGAACTTGAATACCATGTTGATAGCTAGAAATTTCCTAAATTATATTAAACATAGTTTTTCTGACAATATTGCTGATGGGTATGACCCATTAGATGAGGAAGGTAAAAATGTATTAAGAATGATGGAAACACCAGCTACTATATTGAAAAGAATTATATAGAGAAATTGAAAATCTATTAGAGCTAAACTTGATGTCGAAGAATAAGTTAGAGAATTACAAAGAAAGATTAATAACATAAAACTATGGGATGTGAAATATTTGGAAAATTATATTGCTGAATTTCATTAGTATTATTACGAAATTGGCATAAGGAAGCCTATCTTGGTACGTTTTATGACAAATTACCATAACTAATCAATTCTATAATCAATGAAAAATACACTCTACTAAAAAAGAGCAAAATAATGACGGAAACAGGTGACAGAAATGTGATAAAAAGCGGAAAAAAAGAACATAGAATCTGGAATGATATGGCGGCGGACAATCCATCGCTAATCTAGATAAACAGTGATCAGCGACAGAAATCCATCGCTCAAAAAAAATATTAATTTTTTTTTTTAATTTGGCAATGGAAATCTTACCTTCAAGCTTTAATTTTGCAAAGTGGCTACGGAATTTCCATCGCTGTCCGTTGCCTAGTTTTTTTGAAGAAACCAGATCTGGTTTCTTTTAAAGCCATTTCGCGACGACCACTTGAGAGGGGGGGAGAGAGTGATCGCGAGAGACAAGGAAACCCCCCGCTGCCGGCCCTGCCACCGCTGCTGGCCTATGCCATCACCGGTCGCATTGCCGGTCCCCCTTGTGCCGTCTGCCGCCTTCCTCCCTGATTTCTAGCCTCACTTGACAAATTTTCTAACTCTAACTTTAGTTTTAATTGCTACAAATTGTGGTTTTGGTAGTTAAAAATGTATTGTTAGTGTATGTTTATGTTGAATTGTTACATATTTATTGAGTAATTGCTTCAATTTGGTTGAAATTATGCATTATTGTAATTGAGGGTTTAGGATTGTATGAGATTAGTAGTTTTATTTGTAAGAGAAGATTTGGTAAAAACAAAAATTTATGTGAAGTAATTCTGTGAAAATTTGTGGGAGTTGTAGGGGGTGATTTGCATGAGTTGAAATATATGTTAAGGAATTGTATAAAATTTGTGGGAGTTGTAGTGAGTTATTTGCAAGGGTTTACTGTAAATTGAAATTAATACTAATTCAATGTACTTATATATATTTTTAAGGAAACACATATGTGTAACACATAAGTGAGAAATGATGTTAAATACTGTTGTGTAAATTAGAATTAATACTAATTCAACAACTTTCATGAATATTGTTGCTTGAGCTAAATATGAGTGGCCCACCGCATCGTTCGTGGATGTACAATAGATTATTATCTGATCGTAATGGTTATATAGAAGAATTTCTTAATGGGATAAGTCAATTTGATGCATTTGCACGTAGGCAGGCAGACTTCCACGGTGGGGGGAAAAGATAGATGTCTATGTTCAAAATGTAAAAATAGAGTATACTTAACACATGATGAGGCAAAGATGCACCTGATATATAAGGGTTTTATGAAAGAATATTGGTATTGGATAAGTCACGGAGAAGTAGAACCTCAACAATATGATTTTCGATACTGTACTAGAGAAATAAGTCAAGCTGATGGTTCAAGTCATACAAATTATGCCCATAATGAATGCTACGTAGATAATATGGAGTATATGATTAGTGACGTCATATTGGCAAATGAAAATTTAAGGGTTCACGAGGGAAGCAGCTCCCAAGAATCATTCTATAATATGGTTCAAGCTGCTCAACAGCCCTTACATAATGGTTGTTCAACCCACAGTGATTTCTCCGCTGCTGTTCGGCTATTGAGTATTAAGTCTGATTATAATATACCATAAAACTATTTCAATAAAGTTGTTTAGTTAATGAAAGAGATGTGTCCTCCTAACAATCGTGTGCCAAACAATTATGGCCAGATGAAGAAGCTTGTTAACGAACTCAACAACTATGTGATACACATTGATTATTGCTATAAAGGGTGTATACTCTTTTTTAAGGAGGACTCAAACCTTGATGCATGCATGTTTTATGGGCATTCGAGATAGAAGAGGCAAAGGTTGCATCAAAGGAATCAAAGGCTATTTCCATATACAAGGATGCATTACTTGCCATTGAAACCTCAAGCAGAGATTGTATGCATCAAGAAGCACGATAGAGCACATAAGATGGCATTATGAACATCGGCGAGAGGACGGTGTTTTATGTCATCCATTGGATGGCATTGTGTGGAAACATTTCGATAACAAGTACCCTGATTTTACTGTAGACCCTCAAAATGTTAGGCTTGGTTTATATGCTGATGGTTTTAATCTTTGCACATTGTCCTCAAGATCTTATTGCATTTGGCTGGCTGGTGGTTACACCTTATAACCTTGCCCCTGAAATGTGTATGACCACACCGTTTATGTTCCTCACTTGTGCAATCCCTAGCCCTATGAATCCCAAGAATAAAATAAATGTATATTTACAGCTGCTTATTGATGACTCGAAGGAGTTGTGAGATGTTGGAATTGAAACCTATGACATATCTACGGGTACGACATTTCAAATGAAAGTTGTACTTTTGAGGACCATCAATGATTTTCTGGCGTATGGGATGTTATCTGAGTGGAGCACTAGTGGTCAATTGGCATGTCTAGTATGTATGACACAGCAGAAGGCTTTGAGACTCAAGAATGGAGGTGAATTCTCATGGTTTAATTGTCATCGATGTTTCTTACCAAGAAATCATGCATTTAGGAGAAACAGAACTTCATTTAGAAAAGGCAGAACTGTTACTGGGGGTCCTCCTCGCCACATAAGTGGTGAACAACTTTATGCTAAGGTGGAACATTACCCAATGGTAACGACCGATGGTGACTTCTAAATATTGGAATTTAAGGAGAATGAGCTTAATTCGACAAAGAAGAGTATATTATGGGAGTCGCCTTATTGGTAATACCAATTGCTTCGTCATAATTTAAATGTGATGTACATAGAGAAGAATTTCTTTAAGAACATTATTAACACTGTGATGGATGTTCAAGGAAAAATAAAGGGTAATGTCAAATCAAAAATGCATATTGTATATACTTGAGATAGAGAAGAATTACATTTGCAGCGAGGTCGTAATGGCAAAATAGTTAAACCAAAAGTGAAGTTCTTTCTTGCTGTAGATAAAAGAAGAGAGTTATGTGAATGGGTTAAGGGATGAACATGCCTAATGGATATTGCTCCAATTTGAGGAATATTATGGACCCCAATGTGGCAAAGTTCAACAATATGAAAAGTTATGATTGTCATGTGCTCATGTAGACACTGTTGCCCATTGCATTTGGTGCTCTCTCGGATGATGTGTTGAAACCTCTAATTCAGTTAAATCAGTTCTTTAAGAATTTGTGCTCCATAGCACTGCAGGATGATGTATTTGAGGAAATGCATTAGAACATTGCCATTAGTCTTTGTAAGTTGGAGATAGTATTTCCTCCAAGCTTCTTTAATATGATGGAGCACTTACCGGGCCATTTGGCAGAATAGGCACAACTTGGTGGTCCCATCCAGTATCGATGGATGTATCCATTTAGGAGGTAACATAGATTATATTAATTTAAATTAGACTTTAAAAACTAGGGAATGTATACAGGTGTTTACAAAAATTACTTAATATTATTATATACTTCGATCGATTGAAGAGAAGGATTAAACAACGAGCACATCTTAAAGGATCAGTAACATAAGCCTGCTTAGAAGCTGAAAAGACGCTCTTTGCCTCCTATTACTTCGGCTCTGATGTGCTCTCTATGCGTAGTAGATGTCGAAGAAATGAGGATGATGATGAACATAATAGTCATTTTAAACTTCATCTGTGTTTGAACTGCAAGAGACTGCTATTGGGAAGGAAAGATCAAGGTATCTCACAGATGCTGAATATATTGCTGCACATCTTCATGTGCTACTAACTTGTGATGAAGCAAAGTCTTATATTGGGTGAGTGTTCCATTGGCATAATAATTTATCTGCACGTTTATATTTCCTAAAAGATAGTTTTCTTTAGAATGTGCCCACAATTGCGCAGAATTTTTACAGAACAAGTCTGAAAACTAGTCCGAAATGCACAACCCCATCTTACTGATGCTGATATTGATACCATCATTGAAACTCATTTTGTAGATTGGTTTAGTCAAAATGTAAGTAACTGAACTTCTTTAGTAATAAATATTACGACACAATTGAGGGCATTGTACTAACGAAAACCACATTATGTGTTGTCTTAGGTGCAATACAATTTAATTATTAGACAGTTGCAAACATTGGTGCTTGATGCAATTAGCTGCAAAGCCTAATAGAAATGTGTCAATGTGGACTGCGTACAGAGTTAATGGATTTAAATTCCACACAGAAGCCTGCAATGTTGGGAAGAAAATGAGTAATTGTGGTGTTGGTGTATATGGGACCTGGGAAGTTGATATTAAAAATGATTATTATGGCGTACTGAAAGATATTATCGAACTAGAGTATGTGGGTGAACCACTTAAAAGATGTGTGCTATTCAGTTGTGAGTAGTTTGATGTCACATTGAATCATGGGGTGCGAGCTTATATATTAAGCAAACTTATTAAGGTTTATCGCACAAGAAGGTACAGAAAGTACAAAACATTCATCTTCCCCAACACGACATCATAAGTATACTTCATGTCACATCCAGATCGCTCAAGGGATAGGGTCAATTAACTTGTTGTCACACCAACTAAACCAAGAGTTAGGGTGGCCGTGTAGTACACTCTACCTGTTATTTGCTAACAAATGGTATTGATGACAGTTGGTGAACTACAAATGATGTCATCCCTACGTCATTAGCGGATGGAAATGCACCACCGAAAGAAGTTAATGATGATTTAGGTTCTTCATTTATTTAAGTGAATGGCGGCATAGATGAGGCAAAAGGAATGATAGTGATGAAGAGGGTGAGTGGAATGACAGAAAAGAAACAGATGAAGAAGAGGAAGGTATACATTTATATGATGATGGAGACGATGGCGATGATGAGAATGGTGATGAGGATGCTGATGAAGATAAAATAGACAATTGTATGCTTGCAAAATGTTATGTACTTCATTACTTAGTTCTGTAACCCACATATGTACTCCTATACTTGTATTATATGTGTACGAATGTATTTGGTATTCTACCTATTGTATTGTGTAATTAAATTGTTGCTATGTATAATCGTTATTTGTTTTTATGTTTGTTGTGAACCATTTCAGGTATGAAATCCACCCCATGTAGAGGGAAATCCTCTACTTGAGGTCGAGGAAGAGGACGTAGGAGTTCTAGCAAACATCCAACTGCAATGGATATTGGTTCACCTTCCTCCCAAATCCCTCACATGTTAAGTGCGTTAGGAACAATCCCAACTCAATTTGGGAATGTTCCTATGGGGCAGGTACCTCCTCGTATACCGTACACACCTACTTCTCCATTCATTGCCCAACAATTTGTATATAACATTGCAAGCAACACAACTTTTGCCACCACTAGCATACCTAGTTCCCAACCCTAACTCATACTAGTCTAACAAAACGTTGGAACTAGACTTGCTGATCCATAACTTAGTTAGGGAAGCACTCGAACAAAAACAGTTATTGTGCTAGATGGTAATGGGTAAGTGAAATGTTGTCACGTGTTTGTAATTGCAATTATTTAGCATGGTGTCGTGTTAATTTGATG
>NCQT01065974.1:0-10911 GCA_002740465.1 Stenocereus thurberi
TATTTATAAGTACATATATAATATATATTGCTTGGACCAGGCAGGAAGCACAGGCTCAATGGGTTGTTACTAGAAAAGGGTGCTAGGAATAGTACACCATAAGGTCTTGCGTGTTTGCTACTAGCAGGCGGTTTCTGCACAAGGTAGGTAGTTTTCCCTTTTATGGCTTCCCCAAATCCTGCTTTGTGAAAAACAAAGGAATCTGTATCCCTAGGCTCAAAATATTCATTGATGGTTAGTTGTTTTGAGATGAGCCACTTAACCAACAGTGACAGATTAGTCCATGCGGGACTGTACCCATTTAGCCGAAGGCAATAATTTTCAGGATATATTTTGGTAGGATTATAAAAATAGGAGGACCCAACTGTTGTTCTCTCTTTTTTTTCATGTCCAACAATGGCTTTGATCTGACATAATTTATCACTAAATTGGGCACCGAGAACTACAATTAAATCAGTTCGATAGCTAAAGAAGAGGGAAAGATATCTATGGTAGCTTTAGGGGGGGATCAGGAGTCTAACATAGGACCCAAGATATAGTCCAAGAGTAAGTCTTTAATTTCTTCTTCCACTGAGTCTGCATTAGATGTACTTATTTTTTTAAAATGAACTCTATTCCTTACACGTCATCGCACCCTCCTTCCTTGGATGCTTTGCCTCTAGTAAAACTAAAAATAAAGATGTAATCTCAAAAGTATTAATCAAAGCAATGGAAGAACATAAAAATCGAATTTTCATAATTGAGGATATGATATCAATCAACCTAGGGTTACTAGAAGAGCTATGAGAGCTTGAAATAGGAAACCTTTAACTGTTAATGAGCAAGCAGATTTCACTTCACTCTTACAAGAAGTCATTCACTTATTTGTCTAGTCTTGCAAGGACATGCTTGACAAAGATTAAGATGTAGCCAAGCATAAGATTCCTTTCTGTCTAGATGCCAAACTGGTGAAGCAAAAGCTTCACCAAATGAAGCCAGAATGGATCTCAAAGACAAAAGAGGAGATTTGGAAATAGTTAGATGTAGGTTTTATCAAGGTCGTGCGATACCCTTATTGTGTATCAAACATTGTGCCTATTCCAAAAAAGGATGGAAGGGTAAGAATGTGTGTGGACTTCAGGAACCTCAACAAGGCAAGTCAAAGAGATGATTTCCCACCACCGCATATAGATATCCTGGTTGACAATACCGCTGGGCATGCCTTCATTCTTTTATGGATGGTTATGCCGGCCACAATCAAGTAAAACTGGTAGAGGAAAACGCTAAGCCAACTTATCAAAGGATCGCAACCACTCTATTACATGACTTAGTGTGTAAGGAAGCGGAAGTGTACATAGATGATATAATCATAAAAATCTGAAGGTAGAGCTGGGCATGTCCCAACTACTCAAAAGTTCTTTTCCAAACTCAGAACTTATGTCATGCACTTAAACCCGCAAAAAGTGGTTTTGGAGTCATCTTTAGGATTAGGTTATGTGGTCAGTTTAAGGGGAATTGCGGTTGATCCCTCAAAAATCAAAGGCGGTACAAGAGATGTCACCCCCTGAAACTGAAAGGAAGATACGATGATTTCTAGGTTGTCTACAATACATTCGTCCCTTTATATCAGTCACTTCACATCAAACCTATTTTTAAGAAGATGAAAAGGGGGAGTAAAACTGAAATGGAATGAGGAGTGCCAAGAAGAATTTGATGAAATCAAGAATTATCTATCCAATCCACAGGCCTTGGCACCACCATGGCTCGATATTCATCTCAGACTATATCCCACAATAATAGTGATAACAATAAGGGCCATGGTAGCTCAAAAGATTGAGGAAGAAGAGCGAACAATTTACTACTTGAGCAAAAAGTTTCTGAAATATGAAACTTGCTATTCTTTTTTGTAAAAAAACTTCACCGACATTAGCATGGGCAACTAAGAAGCTTAACACTACATGCTCACTCATACAGTACAGGTAATGAAATAAATTATCTCAATAAAATACCTATTATAACATCCAATGATCGGTGGTAAAGTTGCAAAATGGATGGTAATGCTATTAGAATTTGATCTAAAGTACATCCATCAAAGAGCAATTAAGGGAAGAATGATGCCAGACGTCTTAGCAAATTTACTAACAATGGATAGAAAAAAAAGAAGCTTTTAAACTCCCTAACAAAGAAGTTCTTCACATACATGAAGATGTTTAGACAATGTACTTTGATGGGGATTCCACCTGTATGAGATTTGAAGAAGGCATCCTCCTGGTATCACCAGAAGGGGCACATAGCCTTATCACTGTCAAACTCGACTTTGAGGTCACTAACAATGTAACCATATATGAGGCATGCATTGCCAGGTTGTAAGTTATTGTAGAAATAGAATTGAACAATATATCGGTTGCGAGCTCATTTGGTTGAGCTCACCAAGAATTTTTCCCATATTAGTTACATTTACATTCCCTTTGAAGACAATTAATTTGCCAATGCTCTAATGAAGCTAGCTTTGATTATCAATATTCCTAGTGATATCTATCCAATGCCATTATCAGTAGAGAGGAGAGATAACGTAGCTTATTGTTATGCCATAGAAGTATGCAACATTAAGTCTACTGCTCGGTATTATGACATCTACTAATTTTAATAAAGAAAGAGTATTATTTGGGTTCCACCGCAAGAACACAATGAGCATTGCGATTATTGGCGTTGTAATTATTTAAGGACAGGGGAAATCCATATAAGAAAATAAATGTGGGCATAAACTTGCTCTGCGTAACATAGGAAGAGGCATGAGAAATCATGAAGGAGGTTCATGGTAGGGAATGAGGGCCACGCATGAATAGCCGAATGTTAGCCAAAAAGGTTCAAAGGATGGGGTATTATTAGTCTGCAATAAAAGTTAATTGTCATGCATATGTGAGGAGATGTCGTAAGTGCCAAATACATGCAACCCTACAACACCAACTGCCTCCTCTTTCTCTCAACACTTGTCTTACCATAGCCCTTTTCTGCCTTGTTAACTGATATAATTAGAAAGATGACACCAAGAGGAACAAGTGGTCATGAACATATGTTTATAGCAATCAATTACTTCAGAAAATGGATAGAGACTACATCCTACTAAACCTCAAAACATGTGGAAAAGTGTATTAGTAATGACATCATACAGATATAGTGTACCACAAGAATTAATAAGTGATTAGGGTAGTCATTTAAGAAAGGAGGCAGCAAGCCTAGTTGAAAAGTATTAAATCCAGAACCGTAAGTCCTTTCCTTATCGACCTTAGATGAATGGTGTAATGGAAGCAGCCAACAAAAATGTGCAAAGGATAATTGAGAAAATGACTGCAAATTATAAGGATTGGCTTGATAAGCTACCTTTTTCCTTATGGAGATGTCGAGCCTTAATTCGTTCGTAAATGGAAGCAACGTCATACTTCTTGGTGTATGGAATGGAAACAATAGTTCCTATTAAAATTGCAATTTCCTCACTTAGGGTAATTAATGGAAAGTCAATTCACTGAGTTAGAATGCGTAAAAGCTCGATATGAGGAACTAATCATGTTAGATGAGAAGAGATTGCAAGCTTTAAATAATGTCAAGCTGTACCAAGCGTGGATATTAAGAGCCTTTAATAAGAAATTTTAACGCCAAGGATCTACAAGAGTGAGACATGATTTTCAAAGAAATCAACGTCCTAATTTAGGACCCTAGGGGAAAATTTGGTTTCCAACTGGCAACGTGCATATATCATAAAAAATATTCTACTAGGTGGGGGGAGTGTAACTAACGGATATGGAGAGAGATGAATATGCTCAACACACAAATCTTGATTAGACAAACTAATATTATGCTTAGCATGCTTATTGATGCCCAAAGCCCATAACAGGGTTTGAAAAAAAAAAAAAAAAAAAGAGAAGAATTAACAAGGCAAATTTCGTACAATCGAGTGTATACCAGGTTTATAAAGCCAACACCAAGCTTAAAAACAGGATAATAAATAGAATGAACTATGAAGGCCTGATTTAATAGTGCAAGTATGTAGAAATCCCTAATAGCTTCGACCTCATCACTTATTATTAACCACACACCCATCTCAGAAAAAGGAAAATGGGATAGAGCACCTGCTAAAGAGGCCAGAATGAGGCATGTATTGCCAGTAGGTGCCAGGTCAGGCTTGCAATAGAAACTAGGCTAGTATCAGCTTCCAGCAGCAGCTAGGTTAGGCCGAGCCTCGATATCCAAGCATATTAGTAACTTTTGTTCAAGTTGGATTTGCAATAAAAGATTCGATTAATGGTAATAGAAGCAAGAAATAGTCTAGAAGCTATCACACTTTTATTACCATTAAAAATCTTAAAAAGCATACAACTTCTAAAAAAAGTCCTAAGCGCATACTATTATACGAGAAGCATAAAAATTTATTTCATAGTTTCTATTAAGAACCATAGCTAGTTCTCAGTCTTTTTTTACTTCTTATCCTTCTTAAGATGCGATGTTTCTTTTTAGGCGTAGAATCCTTAGCTCTTTTTCTACCGCTCGAGACAAGTTGACCTTTTCCTTACGTACTCCCTTCTTCTTAGACTTTAAAGGCTTCTTAGTCTTTAAAGGCTGCAGACCATTCTCCATATCTCAAATAGCCTTCCTTGAATATGTATAGGAAGCTTGGGATATGCAGCATGGTAATGATGGGATGATGAAGCCAATATTCAACCCAAGATTTGATGCGAATAGTGTCATTCTTCCAACACCTTGGAGGAATGCAATCCATCATAGGGATAATTTACCTCTACCCAAGTTGCCTCATCTACCGTCTAGGTAAAAAGTAAGTTTTCGTGGATAGGCTAATGATACGCACATGGGAGCTTGTTCCTCCATGCATCACAAATCGTTGCACACCCTACTAACAGACTACTTGACAAATAGGGGAGTTCTTCTCCAATAAGCTCACCTAATTTGCTATGGACTGATCCTTAAATAGCCTATTTCTCTGGAGGAATTGTGGGGCTAAGTATTTGTCCATGTTCTTTGGAACTTTGATTAGCCAAAGATGCTCTAATAGTGAAATCTACACAGAACTTAAAAAACAAAAAAGAAGAGGTGTTAATCAAAGGCTAATAGAACCCAGCCTGCTTTGGAGCCCTAGTCCACAAAAAAGGAAAAAGGGAAGTAAGAGAGAATTGTGGTGAGAACAAGCCCAACATAACCCTGCCAGATTCTAAGGCTCGAAAATGAGGCAGTAGCATTAAATGTTTTCCAAGAATGTACCTAAGGCAGCAGTGGACTTCTTGAAAAGAATTGATCACGATGGTGGTGGAGTTGATCCAAAAAAAGTATAGTTTCAATAACTATAAGCTACACTCAGTAAGATAGTTGTCTCCTATTTTCTAAACCACCCACAAATTGGAAGGCCCTGAAAAGGCATAGGATTATAGCTCTACCCTTATGCATACTTTCTAGAACCTGCCCATTTCCCATTGTAAACAAGTAATTATGGGCATAAGATATACTTCATCTTTAACAACTATGGTACAGATTTTACTTATGTATAAGAAACGATGATATTAGGAGCACATATTTTTCAAAGATGATGGCAGAAAAAAAGGGCCTAGTGTGACACTAAATTCTTCAGTTAAAGGATACATCTCACAAATCAAAACATTTGAAGTTCAGAATCCCAAAAGGTTATAGTTGCTCTAAGGAATTCCCATGAGATTTTCACATATCGAAGGCTAAGGAGGCTACTTAATAAAGGTTTTTGATCATGTTTGTCTTTGGCATCAAGGGTGAGAGTATAGGGTTTTTTTAAAAGCCATAATGAACTATAGATGCTTGGTTGCATAATTGATGTAGATTCACCGTTGCCTAGCTTGAATTTATAGCAGCGTGAAACAATTAAACAAAGAACCAGCAGGAGTTAATTTGATCGACAGGAGCCTAACTATGCTCTTGTTCAAGGCGTAATAGGACACCGTGTCCAAACTGGACTAGGTTCCGTTGACCCAGCCTATGTCGCAACCGGGTTCCTTGACGTATCCACTTGGTTCGCTAATTGTTTTTATCTATTTTATCTTACTCTTTTCACCTATCTAATTTTACTTATGCCCATTTATAACTCGACCTTTATTTAATTAAATTCAAGGCAATTACTTAGGGCCACAAAACTCTTGACAGTTATTGATTTTGTTTTATTCTTTATCATTTTGGTTTGTTGGGGCAAGTGAGGCCTACATCGTCTTAAGGTAGTCATTTGTAAAAAACTTACATATTACATCATGAATTACAATATCATTCTAGGCTTACATCAGCATCATACGTAAGTTTGTTAGGCTACCCGTACTGATCATCTGGGAAGCCACTGCTGCTTCCACCAAAGATCTAGTCAACATAGATTGATGTTAAGCTACAGACACCTAAACCATGTATCCTTCATTTAAAATGACCAAATAAGACTTGGGGACCCGCGAATATTAAAAATGAAGACCCTTAAAATGTGCCTAAATCCCTTAACCTACACATCCTAATCCAAAGATGCCAACAAAAGGCTAATAATCTAAAAGCCCAAATAGGCCTAAATGGAAGGCGTTTGATGAATAGCTAGGATTCATTCCATATTTTCACCTCAGTTGGGTTCTGGCCTAAACTGGCCAAAAGCCAAGCCAAGTAACTAGCAGCAAGAAGTGACCTATTTGGGTTTTTAGTTTGATTCTAAACTTCTAAAATGTGTCTCAACTATTACAGTTTCATCTAGATTGGTGCCTCTGTTTAGGCTAAGCCTACTAATAGTTGGATTAGGTCTCCTTCTCTAAATTAACTCATATTATTCCTTTAAGCACCATTGACGGAGTACTACCTCTTAGGGTTGGACACAAAAAAAATATGGGGGAAAGCTACCAAAAATTAGGGAGGACACAACCAAAATCCAAGAAAACTCTGAGATGATGCTGAGAGCTTTAGAGAACCTCATCGAACCCTTATCAAATCTATCCTCAAAACCATCTAACGCACAAGTCAATGCTCCATATTCTTGATCTCAAGTTTCTCTAAGTTAGTCATGTAAGTATCCTGAGGATGCCAAACTTTCAAAACCTACCACTCTCTATTTCCTTTCCTTGTTTCTTTTTGGTTAGCATCATTTAATGGCAAAGATGTAATTAGGGCCGGCAAAAATCTATCTAATCCGATTACCTGAATTTGTCTGACATGAAAAAAAATCGGGCACCATCACCAACTTTATGTCTGAATTTAAAATTCGGACAACTGATCATGTTCAAATTTAAATTCGGTTCGGGTTCGCGTTTGGACATTCGAGTTGGGGGTGTCCGGATTTTTGAATCATTTCGAGTTCAGTCAAATTCGAATAATCGGACAACCGGGTTCGAACATTGGACAGCTACGTTTATGTGTAATTTTAGTCCAAATTCTTTACAAAATTTTATAAAAACAAATCCGGATAATTGAGTTCAGACATTAAAAATCGAGTTTGGGTTCGGTCACACAAAATTTCAGTCGAAATGTCCCAAAATCATATCACAAATTCAGACATTCGGACAACTGGGTCCAGATATTGAACATTCGGGCCCCGGTCCCGGTCTGGCTAGAGTATCCAATTTGTAATCTGAACAGGATCCGGGTATGAAGTTTTTATCCGAATATCCGATTTGTCCGAATCCGAATCGACCCGGACCTAAATTTTTGCCAGTCCTAGATGTAATCTTTAATTTGTTTAGTCCTCGACTGCCGTAACAATTTGGATTATTTATTTATGTGTCCTTAGAGTAGCATTGTACTTTTAATTTTTTTCATCTAATTTGTTTGATGCTAATATGCTGCATGCTTGCTATTTTTAAGTGTAATTAGATTTTAATTTTCATTTGGATTAGTAGAGGTCGTTAGTGATGATAGGTGATGTTATAATGCATTCCTTCTCAATATCATATATTCACCCCTGAATTTAGACCCTTGGCTCGAGCTCATGAAGTCAGATAGTCCCACTTCAGGGATTACTTGGATGCCTTTTGAAAATCCTTTTAAAATGAAGCTTTTTATCTCTTTTGGTTTATGGTTTGGTTTATAAAGTAGACTTGGTTTGTAAGTTTTCCTGAAAACACATTGATGACTTTATTAATTAAATTTGTTATCTTTTGTTTTCCATCAGATATTTTTAGATTGGGTATCTTTAGGGTCCTAGCACTAGCAGTGTTTGAGCCAGAAACTTGGACTTAGTACTGACCTAGGAACTCAGCCGTGTTCCTGGATTGGTGCTGTAGTCCAGTCTCTTGGACTGAAAAATGGGTTCAACATTGGCCCATGATCCTATATTAGGGTTGTTGCGTAACCTTCTAGGCGAAGCCACCCCTTTTTGTTGTAGCCTGATCCATCTTCTATTGAAAATAAAAGAACGAGATCCAAATATAGACCTAGCAAGTGGACCCGACCATTCATGGGGTATCGCACCTAGGGTACCAAGTCGTGGTTCTCAAAGTGGTAACTCCATTAGAGATATTGGTTTTCTCTAAGAGGCGAGATTTGAAAATCAACTTAGAAAATTGTTCTAGTTACACATGCATTAGACATCCTTGCATCATAGGTGCTGCCTTACTGGGATTAATAGGGCCTCTAGGTTAAACCCCACTCGTACTAACTCTAGAAAATAGTTGGTCATTTGGTGGTTCAATTTAGACTACCAAATTAAGCAGGTAACTCTTTCACGCACTTGTGACATATTTTACTTAATCCATATGATATATGGGAAAGCAACTGAATGTTCTAGCCTTGCTATGCACTGCATGGATGATGAAGCATTTTGAGTTACGAGAGGACTATTCTAAATCTTACCTAATAAACGTGTAACTTAGAACTTTGGTTTAGGTTAGAACTCATGTGCATGCGTGATTCTGTGAATATTTAGAACTCTAATATTCCTTCTAAAACTGAAACATACCTACAGACCCATGTGTTGTTGCTTTTGGGTTTTACAATGTCATCGTTATGTCTGGGGGCTTAGGTTAGGAAAATATTAGTCTAATCCAATTGAGGATGTGGAAAAGTGTTAGGCCCATAAAGCCCAATTGTGCTCTTAGATTAGGTCGAAGTATTTCGTCCTTGCATTAGGGGAGGACCAATAAGAAGTTGCTAGACCAATAAGAAATTTTCTAGCTTCCATGCCTTCAATGCATTATGAGGGTCGACACGATTAGTCTAGTTCTAGGTCACTTTAAGTCATGAGCTTGCCAGTTTGATAACATATTAGGATATTCTAAAGGTCATTGTCAGGTCTTAACACATCAATTGTGGGTTACTTGGGGGCTTGCGAGTCATGAATCATATAGTCTCATCATGTATAGACCATGAGTCTATCAAGGGCCCAAAGTCCATAATATTGTTCACTAGACCTTTGGAGTCCTGTTCCATTCTAGGCTGCATCCAATTATGCGTCTTACTCATGATACATAAGTTCAGTTACGACTGAGATACTTGATCCATGCATATGTCCATAGTCTATGCATCATACATACATTCCCTAGGTCAAAGATCCATCCATGAGTCTAGTTAGGTCCATCCATATGCATAAACTAGCCTATTCTATGCAAACAAAACCAAAGTCATGCTTTAGCCAAATATAGACCCATAATTCATATAAGCTAGATTTCGACCCAACTTAAGCCAACAAATCGGCTGCCTAAGCCCAACCTAGAACCTAGTCAATGATAAGACCTGATATCTTTTAAAACCAGTAGCTTAAATCAAGTATTTTAACCTTATTCCTTCTAACTTAACCTAAACTTTTAAGCCCACTGAGCCATCCTCTCCTTTACGCCTGCCCGAAGTCACTAATTATGTTACCTAAACCTATATCCAAGATCATTAGCCTTTCCTTTTCAATACCCATCTCAATCACATTCCACCTTCTAAACTATCATCTTGTTACTCGGGAGAGGAAAGACGAGAGGCGTGCTTTGGTGCATGCTAGTAAAGATTACTCTTAAGGTAAAACCTAAAAGCTAGTCAATAATGGACATCTTAAAGGAGTCACAGCAAAATTTGATGAGCATAAAACTCTAACTATGGACCTTAAATAAAGAGTTAAGAAGCCAAAGTTTAAAACTCATGTCATTCAATAATTCACGCTATATTTGGTAAAAACAAAAAAAGATAAAGGATTACATCTGGTCAAGCTAAATGGGCCCACCTTATGCTCATTTTTTTAGGCACTAGGCCCAGGATCTTATAATGAAGCTTACACAAATGTTTAGAAAGGGTTATGCCATTCATTTGATATTTTTAGATAGGGAACTAAACTTATTCGAAATCCCTATTAGGTTTTCATCAGTAAACCTATAATTTGCCTCCACATTAGAGAATCTGAGGAGTACTATTAATCTCTTGAGCTTTCATTCATGACTTCAGTTAAAAAGTCCCTTCCCTTATTCTCTAACCTTCCCATTTTTATTCCAAGTCTTAAGACTTCCACATTTTCATTCATACTAGAATGTTCTTGTTAGATAACGAATCCTGGGTTTAAAAAAAGAAACAAAAAAAAGAGCAAAAAGGGACTAGCTTGTAAACCTCACAAGGCAAGCTAGGCAAAAAGAAAGGAGAAATAAAATAAAAAGATATTAGATTTCAATTCATCATCTGAAAAAGGGAAAGATCATAATATCTTCACAGTAAGTCATATAAATTTAAAGGACATGCCTAGGATAGGATGCCTCCTTAGTTAACACACATTAATAACTCTGAAGCTTTTGTAAGTTACCACTTGGAACCCTTTACTAGCCTACCCTCCACCATGATCACTTCGGAACCTTGGGTTGAAGAAGTGTGCATTAAGGCACCATAGCAACCCTACAGGAAGGGCATGCAACCTGTGAAGCTTGTCGAGAGTTATAAATTTAACCACTACTTCGGTTATTAAAACACTTTTTA
>NCQT01066008.1:5895-18090 GCA_002740465.1 Stenocereus thurberi
TTAGTAAAAATATTTGTGTCCTTTTTAGTCATTTTACATAAATCTGCTACTTTAACAACTACATTTCTCAAACAAATTTATTTTAAATCGCCAGTTGAACAACTAACCACTAACCACTAGTAGGTCATTGCTAATCGCTAATAAAACCGCTAACAGCTAGTAAAATAACTAATTATTACTAAAATAGCTAATTTTATCAAATACATCCAAGCGTAATGAATTCCCTTAAATATGCAATATATAATTGTTAAAATTGTCCATGGTAATGCAGTAGAGGAAAGGAAAGAGAAGAAACCACTCAAAGGTGCATGTATTCATCCTATCAAACTTTGCTTTTTTTGGGGGATTCTTCGGTCCTCTGTTCTGAAAAGATGATCCTGTTTAGAAAATAAGAAATTATTGAAAGAAATAATTTAGTGCATTATTTTAATGGTTCTTGAAAATACAACATTAAAATTTCAATTAGATCTACTGAAGTTAAAAGAAAACAAAAATCAAACATTGAATGACCCTGAACTCTCATAATCCTTGAAGAAAAAGTGTCAAAAGAGAAAGGACTTGAAATTCTATAGTCAGGACCGGCAAACAATAAAAACTAAAACTAAGAATTAAAAAGTGAAACTAAACCCAAACAATATCGACAAAATTAACCTAATTAAGAGCACCCATGTTAACTCTCCATTAATGAAAACTATTTTTATAAGGAAAAATCATTACATCTTGCTTTGAAATCTCATTCATCACATCTAAGCAGTCTACTTATTTGTTTGAAATGTAAGAATATGAGGAATGCAAGAATTACAAAGACAAATAATAAAATTGTATCTATTCCAACTTAAAAGCACCTCTACGGTGTTCATATTCTAGTTCATAGGTATTAAATTGCAAAGAAAAAGAAAAAAAAAAGAAATAGATAAATCCCAAGCAGACAATCTCATGGTGTCAAAAATCAAAACTTAATACATAAAATATGCTCTAAACTCCAACAACCAATTCATAATACTTGTTATGCATAGATTAATATATATATATATATATATATATATATATATGTATATGTATGTATGTGTGTGTGTGTGTGTGTGTGTGTATGTATGTATGTATACATACACACACACACATTATATCTGTATATAATGTGTAAAAGAAATACTTAAACACAACATAGCAACATAAAAATAGCATAGGAGAGGTAAGTATAATGCCTTAAACAATCGGATGTTGGATAATAATAACTTTGTTGAGAAGAGGGCGCTACTGGATTAAAAAATACAACAAACGTAGGATAGAATAATATCCAGGACAACATAACAACTTATCCAACTATTCAAAAGCCAAATGAATGCTAAGAATCTAGCTACCTATGGCCCACAATCTTAATCCTAGAACTATATAGACCTTCACCCTGAGTAATGAAATCTTTAGGAGAGAAAGAAAAAGAAAAGAAAGGAAAAAAGATCACATATAAATATACTATAAACATCAAGAAACTCTTAATCCTCATTAATGACATCTTTCACCTTACTTAGGAAATATGAACATGCCCGACTGGTGGAAACTCACTTAGAGAACATGTCGAACACTCCTGCTCATGTGTTTATCATATGACATGGTTCACTCAATTCATCTTCCTACCATGCAAACTACTACAGACTTGATAGGATTCTCAACTCTCCACCATTCGAATGTAAAATGTAACAAGATAGTCAACAGAACTTTATAGGGTTGTGACAGGGCTAAGGTCAAGGGTTATATAGGGAAAATCAATTTGGAAAAGGGCCTAAAAGCCAAGCAACTCCGGAGTAATCGAACACTTTCGACAACTATAATAACCACACTCTTTCAACCACTTCTTATGACAAAACAACTATACATCCCCTTAAAAATGGATCATTAAGAATAAGTAAATATAATTGTCATGCCGACCACTCTTATTCACAGGAATTTTTCTGAGATTTTATTCCTCAAAATTTTCAATTTTTAAAATTTTCTTGGGAACCTCTTTTCAGTTTTTTTTTTTTTAATTTTTCTCTTCTGCCCTAAATAAGCAAATGAAGGACATAGAAGAAAACAACACAACTTAATTTCCAAGGAGTAACAATGGAAAGCAACCCATACAATCAAAAGGGAAAAATCTCATAAACAAATAAATATCATCCCCTCACCGTGCCAAAGGAACCAAAGATAACCAACAACTACATCGACACCTATAGTCTACCTATCAAATATTAAAGTGTTGCTCCACTAGAGTTAGCTTAGGTAATAAGAAACGTGTTTTGACTAGGGGCTTAAAGGTAGGGTTCACAACAAATAAAAATGGCCAAAAGCTCATAGGATTAGCAAAAGGGTAAAACATTCAACTCAAGATGGCAATTTAGGTAATGTGGCTCACAAAGCAAAGATTGCCTTTATCACACTGCCATAATACACATACTAAATGTAATTTTGAAGATAATCATAGCAAGTTCTACAGATGTAATCTTACAAGAGAGACACATAGAAGGAATAACTATGTGACTAAATCAATGAATTAGTCTTTAAAACTCAAAGTCTTACATACTGATCCATCAAAGTCAAGACAATTTGATCTAAAAATGTTAGAAATTAAGACGGGTCATAAAATATTACACTTGGCACTAAGCTCTATCGTGTACACCATACTTACATACAACTAGCAGCTAAAGTACAAGAGAACACAGTCAAGCAAAATAATAGATATTCCCCTCAAAACAACACCAAAAATCTTTTTCAATTTTTTTTCAAATTCTCTTTTTTTAATGAGATTTTTTTTTTTTAAAGCAGGCAAGGCTTCCTCACGCACACACCAAGATCACACTAAGTCTTCATTGGGACTGAAAGGAAAGGCAAAAACTAAAAAGAAAAACAAACACACAAAATGAAAAATAAGACCTAAAAAAAAGACATGGGACAAGACTCTAAAAATTCAAAAATAAAAATATATATAGAAAATAGAATAAAAACCACCACATATATATACAAAATAAATAAGACAAAAAAGCACAGTAGAGAAAGGAACAATTATACCTAGGTTAAGTGTTGAAATACACCAAAACTATAGCCTCTTGTAATCTGTTTAGATAGAAGCTCGTGGAGCATTAGCCACTCCATATCAAGCAGAAAACTGATACTCAAATCATAACTCATTAGCGGTCGTAGTAGCATATCAAATAGGCAAGAACAATCTCATTCACATGGAAATAGTAAAAATCAGAGAGTTGGAGCGAGAAAAAGTACTTCCATAATATCATTTGAACATAACAAAGGACCCGCTTGAACTTATCAAATTATTGAGCCTAATTATGACACATACGTGCATACCCAAACTTAGCGAGCAAATAGTTCATCAGCCTAGAAACCTTAACGTCATGAAACGCTATCCAGCCAAATCAGTAGGTCCTAGGTCATGAAGCCCTTGATCTTGGAAAGTTTAAGAATATGGTCAAAATCAAAATTTTCAATCACAAAAGTCCCAAACTTAGGAAAGGTAAACTTAGCAGGCTCAAAAAGATGGTTAGTAATTCTGGGGTCACACCCAAATTCAACATAGATGTCAACATCTAGACTTTCATTGATGTCAAACCAAATGAAAAGGACTCATGCTCCACATAGAAATTATCATTACCAAATTCTAAACTAGAGGGCTCAACTTTCTCTTCATGTGACTTCTTCATATACATCTTCAAACTCATTAAAATTGGCATGTTCATATTAATTAGTAACCCACTGGAACTCCTGAATTCTTCACCCTTATCAAATGCAAAAGATTGACTAAAAGGGGTGGGTTTGTAAAAATAGGACATCCTCAATGACGTCCTTAGGTGTGCTGCGTTTAACTATAGGATTACAGGACACAGACATAGAAAGGTCACCCTCTTATTCTAGGTTTAGAAAAGACATATCATCTTGCAAATCAGACTTGGATTGGATGGAATACTCAAAATCATCATAAGGATTGACTACAAATTCAAAAAATACTAAACTAGAGTAAAGCTCGTGCAATCATCATTCTCCCTTAATATGGTTAAAGTACTGAGAAAATTTCACCTTCATAGTTCGCATCATTTTATTTATCAACTCATTTATTGTCTTTCCAATGTTTGCACATGCAGTGCCAACGCTACAAAAAACAATGCGTCCTTCTATACTTGTGCCACAACACTTGATGAAATGTGGGGAAAGAAATGACAAAATTTTATAGTTTTCTCACTTCCACATTTAACAAATGTGGGAAAAATCATAAAACTTTTCCTCTATATATATATATATGCTTATTAATTCTTGAGCATTAAAAAGAATTTTAATAACTATTTTTATTATGCTAATAAAATTTATTTACAAAAAAAACAAAATGTTCAATATAGAGAATTCCCCACACCCCAATACTATGTGGACGATTTTTTATTTTAAAAAAAGGAATTATATATGCGAAAAACTGAAAGGCCGGCAACGCATCTCAGAAGCAGACATAGCGTGTTTCGCATTCCCTGGGCACCTAATGAACACCAATTCGCTCCTCAAACATCACCACAGAAAGCCCTAAAAACCCTCACTTCTCTGCATTCTTGCAAATCTAGGCATGAATTTGCCAATGTTTTCAACAAAAACCTCTGAATCGCACGGCGTCAGAGCATTGAAGTGAATTGGGCAACTGAATTTCATCCAAAGGCTTCAGAATCATCGACAATTGCTCAGAATTTGCCAGCGAATTGAACAATTGCCAAGCTTTCGGATTCATACAGCTTAAGAGTGAGGTACGTGAATTTGGCAACCTAGTTTCATCCACGTAATATGAAATTACTGAAATTTTGGAAAAAAATCGGAATAGTTCTTCAATCCTCTAGCTCATATAATCTCCTAATTGTGAGTATTAGTAGTGGCAACTTTTGCAAAACTAGAATTCAACAAGATATTGAAGGCTTGATTATCGTGACTTTGCTTTTCGATCCTGGTCGGCATATTTGTGAAACTGCTATCAAGGTGCCTGTCTTTCTTAATGTCTAATGATTTTAACTTTAGTCCATACGTTTGATCGCATAGATAGAATGCATTGACGGCAATGCTTGAATATGATCCCCAAAATACCCCTGCAGATTTTATTGGAAGCATAGAAAAGAATATGGACTATTATTCGTTCTTGATGATATATATTTGGCAATTGATTTTAATTTTTTTGGGTTGTTTCAATGATTTGTTCTTAATTTTGCTAAACCTAATCTGTGTTATTTAAGGGCAAAAAGTGTAGGATTAATCAAGAATGGTTTTCTCTGATTCTTCCTTTCTGTTGTGCTATGGCTAAAATAATTTGTCTGGTTCTCATGTATGATGACAGTTTTTTCCTTTTTTTTTCCCGTTTTATGAGTACAATGTTCTTTCAAGTGTTCTTCTTGGAGTCTATGCGACATTGAAATGGCAATGTAGTATCTTTCTTACTGATGTGAAGAACAATGGGGTAAGATGTATGCTAGTGTATATAGCCTCAGAGATTAAAATAATAGACATTGTTTTCGATGAAGATTAGTGGGCCAAGAATTCATAAAGGACAGGTTTTTTTCCATGACAAACATGGTTCCATTAGTCAAATTGTCAGTATCTTGCCAAATGTTTACAACAATCAAGAATGGTTTTGAATTAATACAGGGACTCTTAAAAGTGATAAGTAAATATGCAAAATTGATAAAGTCTACACATTAAAAAATCTAGAAGGCTTCTTCCCTTGATTTATATCTTCCCTCATCAAGAAGAGGAGTTAAGAATGATCAGATGCCTTTGTATGTAGGATACGGGCCTATTCTGTTGAGAGAGTGAGCATCCAATCCACATTTCCAACTGCCTTGTCCAACCGAGTGTATTCTCTAGATTTAGTTACTTGTGTCTGTTTTACCATGTAAATTCATTTCCCATTGCTCAAATATCATCTAATCTAATGATAGCAAAGTTAGTCTGTAATTCACACTCTATATAATAATCCAACCCATCTCTTTGCAATCTCTCATCTAGGTGCAGTATTGCATTTAAATCTCCAATAATGAGCTAAGGCCCTATGATCTGCCATCCACAAAGGATATCCCATAATGCTGCCTATGTACTGCTAAATAGTGGAGTGAAAATGTAAACTCATCAGTCCCCAATTTAATCTTGCTATGTACATATTATTCATGAACACGGGTTATCTGCACATCCGCTATAGTTATGTTCTACAACAGCCATAATTCTACCTTTTGCTACAAATAGCAGCATTTCTAACAACATTCCAATGTGGTGTAAGCCTCCTTACTTTATGTATAACTTTTGGAAGTCTGATTTTATTCTCAACCATCCCCAGTATCTCAACTTTATGCTTTAGGAGCAGTTTTTCGACTTCTCTCTGCCTCAGAGCCTTGCTAAGGCCCCTAACATTCTGGATAAGGAAAGTCATGGGGGTAGGTCCATCTCTACACCCCTCTGCCCCTCAAATGATATCATCATAATCTCACTCCCCTCTCCCAAGCACTTGTTCAAGTATACTGAAGGAGCTGTGTGCAACTAAAATAAGTGCCTCACTTGATGTACAATTAGCCACTAGCTGAATTGGCCTTCGAGTTCTTATAACAGTCCACTCCTCCCCTTGTGTCTCTGATAAATTATTTAGCTCTACTATATGCCTATCTTAACCTGAGATGGTTCTTGATTAGCTCTTGGTCTGCAGTATTTGTCTCCTGTCTCCACACTTTTTGTTGCTTTCTTTTCCTTTATCTCTTGGCCTTTTGATGTTTTAGTTGGTCACATTAAGCAGCAGCATGATCCAACCCAGTACATTTAGTAACAAACGATAGGTTGCCATTTAAACTGAACTTTCTGTCTGATTATAGTACACTTCTTATCATAATATAAATTAGAAAGATTATTTAGATGTAAAAATAGAGTTTATACTTTGAAAATAGTCTAACCGCATACAACTTTCAAAACATGAAATCATAATATAAATTAGAAATAGGTGTAGATATAATGATATATCCACGAAATAAAAAAGATAAAATTTACCCTTGGAGTTTTTTTTTTTTTTGGAGGGGATGCCTCTTTCATGTCTTGTAATTGGTTATTCACTAATTCACTTCCTCAAGAATGAGATTTCCATATCGAGAATATAGCTATAAAATGAGTATTTCTAGGTAATCTGTACTTTTAGGCTACTTGTTCAGGGAAATAACAGAATATGTGATATATTCATTGAGCTTGGATGCTATATATTTTCAATATTTATGTCAAACTCCAAATAAACTGGTTTATCAACAAGTTTAACGGATATGTTGATTACTGCTCAGAATTAGTTCATCCTGCACGGACAGATTTTATACTTGTGTTCCCCTCCATTTTCTTGTCTTCTTATTTGGCATTTAACTTGTTAATATGATTGAATTTGATATTTGGCTTGTTAATATGATTGAACTTGTAGGTAGTGATTTAAATATGTTTAGTTCTTACGGGGTAGTATACTCTAAGTGCATGATTTTGATATGTTGGTGTGATCTTTGTGATTCTTCTCCCCCCCTTTCTTTAATGATTGCCAATGTTTAGTTATAATGCTTATATTGACTTATGTGATGACCTTGTAGATGGGCTTTTAGAAATTATAATGGACAAAAGTGGGATTCTTATGCATAGCACTTCTCTTGAATATAGGAATGGGGTTGAGTCATTTTTGTAATTTGCTTTTTGCAATGCTGGGGGCAGTAAATTGATCGTATCCCCTAGTAATAAATTCAAAGTTGGACATAATCGTTGCTTCACAAAAGAAGAAGTGGCACACCATCTTATGTTTAATGGTTTTGGCCATACTATAAAGAGTGGGTGCATCATGGGGAGGAAATTTCTGAACCTTCTTCATTTTTGTGTGACAAAGGCCATAATACTACTAATACCCAATCACAAAGTGGTTTTGGTGACATTGATACTATGAGAATACTTAATGATATTTTTGGGATGCGCAAAAATTATGAGAATGACATGTTTCATCATGAGGGTGATCTGGATGCAGAAGACAAGGGCATGAGGGTGACAGTTCCATGGTAGACAATGATGCTGGATATGAAAGGTTATTAGAATAAGTTAAACATGAGCTATATCAAGGTTCAAAATTTTCAAAACTCTTGTTTTTATTGCACTTACTCCATTTGAAATGCATGTACGGTTGGTCTATTAAATCATTTAATATGCTGCTCAAGCTTTTGAGTTTTGTTTTTCCCCATATAGACCCATTCCCATCATCATTGAGTTATTGCAAGCAATTACTTAAGGACTTAGGCCTTGAATATGACAAGATACATACCTGTCCTAATGATTGCATATTGTATTGGGGTGAAAAAGAACGATAAGAATCATGTGACAGGTGTGGTTCTTCATGATGGAAGAATAGTGAAAAGAAATGCCAGCTAAGGTATTACGCTATTTCCCTCTCATTCCTAGACTACTTAGGCTTTACAAATCATTGAAGATAGCTGAGGATATGATTTGGCATGGTAAGTATCATATCAAGGATGGAATTTTAAGGCATCCTACGGATGCAAAGGCATGGAAGGAATTTGATGAACAATATCCCAATTTTACGTCTGATCGTCGAAATATAAGGCTTGGGCTAGCTAGTGATGGATTTAATCCCTTTCATGTTATGAGTAGCACACATAGTACTTAGCCAGTCTTGTAAATTCCATATAAATTGCCTCCCTGGCTATGCATGAAACAATCCTCAGTTATGCTCTGGATGATTATTCCTGGTGAAAAGGCTCCGGGTATGGACATCAATGTATATCTGCAACCATTGATTAAAGAGTTAGTGCAATTATGGCACGGTGTAGATGCATATGATGCATACACAGATACGAGATTTACATTGTGGGGTGCTCTTCACTCTACTACAAATTACTTTCCTTCATATTCTAATCTGTCTGGGTGGAGTACGAAGGGTCATTTTACATGTCCATCTTGTGGGAAAGCAACTCAATCACTTTGGCTAGAAAATGGACAGAAGTTCTGCTATATGGGTCATCAGAGATGGTTAGCAAAAGACCATCCTTTTGTGTGTTTCAATTGTCTAACAGGTTACATTTCTGGAGCTAAGATCCCTCAGTGAAGAAAACAAAGATGGAGATTTTTTTATATATTCTACTCGGACGTTAGGCATGTTTTCAAAGTGTAGTTTTAGGTAGTGTAAAATATTCAATCAACTACCTACACAAAAGAATTAGTAGGATGGATTCAAAACATTACAAGAATATTTAGTTTTGATTACCTTAGTCTTTGTTGATGTGCCTACAATTAGTTTTTTTAAGGCACTGATGTGTAATTTATTTAATTGATGTTTGATCTACTTTAATTTGTTGGTTTGTTAATTTTATTCATTTATATAGGATGATGCACACTGGTGATTAGTATAAAACTTGTTAATTAAAAAAGGAACAATTGTATATAATTGTTCTATTTTTAACTTAATAAGTTTTATATTAATTACCAGCATTGTTTTTTAAAAAACTAAAACAACACTAGCAACAGTTTTAAGTGTGGGGAAAATTATGACTTCTTACATATTTTAGAGTGGGCATAGCGTAAAATGGCCACATATAAATTGTGAATAATTAGTACTTACTCTGCATTTATAAGTATGGGAGATATAGCTTTACTCGCATTTTCATTAAGTGCGGAGAACACTTCCACAGACTTAACCTCCCCACATTTAGTCTAAGTGTGGGTAATTGCTATTTCTACACTTATAAGTGTGGTTATTAGCAAAATTAAATGTCGAGGGAAGCAACCTTTTTTGTAGTGCTACATACTCACTTTACGGACAATTATAAACATCCTTATCAGAAGAGCCATAATAATCACACAAAACAAGAGGCACACGGGAGTAAGATGGGTGGTCATAAAAGTCTGTAATAAGATCTTGGCGGTGAGGACTAACATGAAAAGCATTTGGGTCATGGGTGGGTACCCTAAGGTCTTTCAACTTGTTCAAACTCATAAGTGTCCCAAGCCAATTTTTTAAAGAATTCCCAACCCTCATCTGGACGTTTAGATAACAATCCTTGAAAACCTCCAAGCCACATAGACTTAGAATGACCTCTAAATGTAGCATTTAAACCAATAACAATGACCTCATAAATTTTTCATTTTTCAAGATTTTGATTCAATTGAGCACGATAATCATTAAGTCCCAATAAACATCTCTAAAAAAGTTCATGTTTAAATTATGGCAAATTGAAAATTGGCATTCTCGAAAAACTTTTTTGGCACAAAAAATGAGAAGAAAAGAAAATTGAAAAACAAAGCCTAGTAGAAAAATAAATAGAAAATCTAAGAAAACTCAAATCTCAGAATTATATGGACCAAAAACTTAGTAAAATCAAGCAGAGCATGCACATAATTTTTAATTTTTGCTGACCTAAAATAATACAGAAAAATCAAAACAAAAAATTATAGGAAATTAGAATCAGAAAATTACCAAAAATTTTGAAAATCCAGAAAATTACAACCTGAGAAGCCTACTGAAAGTATCCGTAAAGCAAAATAAGTACGTAATTTTCATAGAAAAATTAGAATAGAAAACATGAAAATCAAAAAAACTATAGAAAACTTGTACAGTATTTCAAGTTTTTAGCTCCAATCCTAACCAATTCTGACTTTACTACACTGTTCAAAGCTTTGAAATTTTTTTGGGATACAAAATTAACTATTAACTAATAAAAACTAAAAACAAACAAAAGAAAAATCAAAACTCAAATTCCGAATACAAGAATTCTAGTCTACGTAAAATAAAAACGAAGTAAACACTAAAAGAAAATAAAAATTGAAAAGAAATAACAAAGATTAAACTAACTTAAGACTCGTTACACAACCTAAATTTAAAATCACCACCCCCAACAATGTTGCCAAAACTTGTTACAATTTTTATAACAATTGAAGTTTACCCCAAGTGTACGACCCTCGTCATAGCACTTGATGGTCGATTCACAGGGATTGGAAAGAAAATTAGGTCACACTAAGTTTATGTCAATTACATTAACAAGAACTAATTATTAGCATGTTGAGCTAAACAAATACAAGCGATAAAATATACTAAACACTTGTCCATCTTTTTCTCAACACAAACGAAAAGACAACTTTATGAAATGACAAGCTAATCGAACCTCCTGCATCTTAAACTTAGAACTTAATTAAGTTGCAATACAAAAGCTTTTTTTTTTTCCCTCATGGCAATCAAGCTTATCAATGAAAATTTCAACATGAAAACAAGGATCACAGCACACCTAAAAATTGAGCATGGATACATAAAACTAAAAATGAAGGGAAAAGGAAGAAAGCATTCACAGCCCATCTTTGAATACGATCGATATTATGAAGAAGAAAGTAAACAAGTACCACACAGCCTGATACTACCAGATTTAAAGTAGAATAGAGCAATATTCACATAACAACAGAATGAACAAAACTCTATCTAAACAAATGCTTGCAAATTCGAAAGCCAAAACATAAACTTCTTTCAGAAATAGAAATCCCAGAGTTGGATATCCAGATTTGAACCATAGGTATATGCAATTAGAAGTAGTAAATTTTCTAATGATATGAAATCTAAATCTGAAACAAAGCAGGGAACTCAACGAACTCAGCTCTAAAGCCCTAAATTTTCACTAAAATCAAACGAAAACTTAAAACACTTAAATAATTTGAAAGCCTAAGGCTCCATTTGGACCTTGAAAAATTTGGTGGAAAGAAATTTTTTTGGAAAAGTTACTTTTTTTCTTGTGTTTGGTTTAGAAAAAATCACAAAGACAAAAAATATAGAGGAACGTTGGATGAAAAAATTGCTAGAAACAAGTGATTAAATTTTCCTTATAAAATTGTGAGGAAAGTTAGAGGAAAATTCCCAACCTCCTCCAACCTCACATTACTTAGATGACATAAATATGATTCAAGTAGTTTATCAACAATTAAATTTCTCGTCAAAGTTTCCGTTCTTTTTCCTCAATCCGGACAAGAGAAAAAAACTCATTTTCTCCCTACTTTTTTTTCCTTCACATTTTTTTTCCTTCAACTTTTCTTTCCACCAAATTTTCAAAGGACCATACGGAGCCTAAAAGTTTAAATCTAAACTAGAAAACATCGAGAAGAGCTGCGACTATTTATTGTACTCGTGTCGTACTT
>NCQT01066010.1:31441-42019 GCA_002740465.1 Stenocereus thurberi
GCCCTTGCCTCTGATACCAAGTTCAAGAACCAACTCAACCAAAAAGCTTATGCTGATGGTTGAAGGCTCAGGAATAGGTTTATCCTCTAACACATCCCCTCACGTGAATGCCATTTGGGCTTGAAGAGTGGATGATACAAAGGCTCCCCCTCCTTGCACAATAAATCAATATGGTAGTTGCTGAGATTCGAACTTGAGACCTTTCGGCCAGAAAGGCTCCCGTACCAAAGTTGTTGGGACTTGAAAAGAAGTCTGGGAGAGCAAGCTAAGTGTTTTACTGTGAAAGGAAATTGTTGTAAACTTTCATTGAATCAAAGACCCATTAAATAGAAATACAAGCTGAAACTAATCACCTAAACATAATAAATAAATTCATGAAATATTGGATAGTGACCCACTAACCGGATTTTGCTAACTGAGAAGGCAAACAATGACTTAGTAAACCAAAACTGAAAACCAACTATTAATATCCTAAAAATGAGGAAACAACTGCTGAAAACGTTTTGAAGCACTTAATTAATAGTGAATAGTACCTGTCGACAGTTTTACTATGAAAGAAAAATTTGTTAACAAAATGACCCTTACTTTTCCAAAGGTCAAGAACATCGCAGGTTGCTTTGTTTTTATTTTATTACAGATCAAATGGGCCTTGTGAATCATATAGATCACAATCTTTGGGTTTTGTTGAAGGCCTTACTGAACTATCTTTGTCTGAGCCATCGTCTGCCACAAGGAAAAGAAAAATCCGCTAAAGAAATGACCCTTACTTTTGCCATTTTCAAGACCTTTGGAGGTTCTTTTGTGTTTATTTTGTTACAGATCAAATGGGTCTTGTGAATCTTATAGATCATAATCTTTGGGTTTTGTTGAAGACCCTGCCAAACTATCTTCATTTGAGCCATCGTGCTCCTTATGCTTTTTTATGTATCTTTTTCTCATGGCGGGGTCATCCTTGAGTGAATTGTGGCAACAAAGATTATTATTAATTGTGAAATAAGAACTTACAACACTTATCCAGGTGAGGAACGTAAATTACAAGATTTAAATATGGGAAAGTGCTAAGGCAGAGAGAAACTCACTGTAATTGTGTCTGGCTCTAACACAGGAAGAGTTCTCCTTATATAGATAAGCGGGACAAAATCTAATAATTGCAATAATTGAGAGTTATTGTAAAGTTGTCTTCAATCCTTGAAAAAGGAATCATCGTGCTTCGCCTTCTGCAATCATTCGCCGAAAATGGATGTGAATGGTCAAGACTAGCTGTAGAAAATATGTCCGGGCCTACTATAGATGNNNNGTACTTTGTCGGGGAATGATAGTGAATAGTACCTGCTGATAGTTTTGTCTTTACCTACAAAAGAAAAATTTGTTCAATAAATGACTTTTACTTTTGCCAAAGGCCAAGACCTTTGCTGGTTCTTTTGTTTTTATTTTATTAAAGATCAATCGGGTCTTGTGAATATTATAGATCACTGCCGAACTATCTTCGTCTCAGCCATCTTCTGCCATAAGCCTTTGTATGTATCTTTACCTCATGGCGGGGTCATCTTTGAGTGAATTGTAGCAACAAAGATTATTATTATTGTAAAATAAGAAATTACAACACATATCGAGGTGGGGAACACAAAGTACAAGCTTTAAAAATGGCAAAGTGCTAAGGCAGAGAGAAACTCACTGTAATTGCGTCTGGCTCTAATACAAGAAAAGTTCTCCTTATATAGATAAGTGGGACAGAATCTTACAATTACACTACTTGAAAATTGTTTCAAAGTTGTCTTCAATCCTTGAAAAATGAATCACTGAACTTTGCCTTTTGCAATCATCTATCAAAAGTGGATGTAAATTTTAAAGAGTAGCTGTAGAAAATATATTCGGACCTACTGTAGACGAATAGTACTTTGTCATGGAACTGTAGTGAATAGTACCAACAGTCAGGTTTGCCTTTACCTGTGAAAGAAAAATCTGTTAAAGAAATGACCCTTACCTTTGCCAAAGGTCAAGACCTTTGCGGGTTCTTTTGTTTTTATTTTGTCACAGATCAAATGCGTCTTGTGAACCTTGTAGATCACAATCTTTGGGTTTCGTTGAAGACCATGCTAAACTATCTTCATCCGAATCATCGTGTTTCATAAGCTTTTGTATGTATCTTTTCTTCATGGTGGGGTCATCTTTGAGTGAATTGTAGCACCAAAGATGTATTATTAATTGTAAAATAAGAACTTACAACACTTATCGAGGTGGACAACATAAATTACAAGCTTTAAAGATGGCAAAGTACTAAGGCAAAGAGAAAGTCGCTGTAATTGCCTCTAGGTGTAACACACGAAGAGTTCTCCTTGTATAGATAAGTGGGAGTTGTGGTGGATCTTGACATTTGAAATAGGGGTGTCCTCCTGCTCTACTACTGCTTGGGTTATTTTTTTCATCTTTTTGAGGTTGTTTATTTTTCAAGTATCATAAAATGGAATTGGATTGATCCGTAAGAAATTTAGGGAAAAAAACAAACACACAAACTTAGCGATGAAATTAAGTAAGAAGATAAGGTTTTGTGTTATTGAGTGTGAGCAACAAACCAATTTTACTAAGAACAAAATTCTAGCATGAAAAGACTAAGAAGAGAGATTCAGATTAGGAGGGAGTTGAGTTGTGGGTTTTTTATTTTAGCTAATGTCAAGGTCTTTACAGGGCTTTTTTAAATAAAAAAATGAAATATTGGTAGCTCATTTATCTGAGTCACGTGAATGGAAGGTTGCAGGGGTGTTCATGACTTCTTTTTGGTCTTTTCTAAGGGTGTCCATATATATAACATTTAACCCCTAGCCCACATGTAGATCTGCCCCTGAGTGTGAGAGAATACAATAATTACAATAATTAAAAATTGTTGTAAAGTTGTCAGCAATCCTTGAAAAAGGAATCATCGTGCTTTGCCCTTTTCCATGATCCGCCGAAAGTGGATGTAAATTCTCAAGACTCGCTGTAGAAAATATGTCCGGGCATGTTGTAGATGAATACTACTATTTCAGGGAACTATAGTGAATGGTACTAGCTGACAGTTTTGTCTTTACCTACAAAAGAAAAATTTGTTAAAGAAATGACCCTTACCTTACCCAAAGGTCAAGACCTCTGCGGGTTCTTTTGTTTTTATTTTGTTGCTAGTCAAATGGGTCTTGTGAATCTTGTAGATCACAATCTTTGGGTTTCATTGAAGACCATATTAAAGTATCTTCGTCCGAGCCATCGTGTTCTATAAGCTTTTGTATGTATCTTTTCCTCATGGCGGTATCATCTTTGAGTGAATTGTAGCAACAAAGATTATTATTAATCATAAAATAAGAACTTACAACACCTATCATGGTGGGGAACACAAATTACAAGCTTTAAAGATGGCAAAGTACTAAGGCAAAGAGAAACTCACTGTGATTGCCTCTAGCGCCAATACAAGAAGAGTTCTCCTTATATAGATAAGTGGGATAAAATCTAATAATCACACTAATTGAAAATTGTTGTAAAGCTGTCTGCGGTCTTTGAAAAATGAATCATCGTGCTTTGTCTTTTGCAATCGTCTGCCGAAAGTAGATGTAAGTTGTCAAGAGTAGCTACAGAAAATACATCCAGACCTAGCGTAGATGTATAGTACTTTGTTGGGGAACTGTAGTGAATAGTATCTGTTGATAGTTTAGTCTTTACCTGCAAGAGAAAAATTTGTTAAAGAAATGACCCTTACTTTTGCCAAAGCTCAAGACCTTTTTAGGTTCCTTTGTTTTTATTTTCTTACGGATCAATGGGTCTTATGAATCTTGTAGTTCACAATCTCTGGGTTTCATTGAAGATCCTATCGAACTATCCTTGTTTGAGCCTTTGCCTGCCATAAGCTTTTGGATGTATCTTTGCCTCATGGCGGGGTCATCTTTGAGCAAACTGTTCCAACAAAGATTACTATTAATTGTAAAATAAGAACATACAACATTTATCAAGGTGGAGAACACAAATTACAAGCTTTAAAGATGGAAAGTGCTAAGGCAGAGAGAAACTCGCCACAATTGTCTCTGGCTCTGATAAGAGAAGAGTTCTAATTGTATAGGTAAGTGGGAGACAATCTAAAAATGACAACAATTGAGAATTGTTGTGAAGTTTGTCTGCAATTGTTGAAAAAGGTGTCATCATGCTTTGTCTTCTGTAGTCATCCGACGAAAGTGGATGTAAATTTCCAAGAGTAGCAGTGAATAGTATTTGTCGGGGAGATGCAGTGAATAGTATTTACCGACAGTTTTGTCTTTACCTGCAAAAGAAAAATTTGTTAAAGAAAAGACCCTTACTTTTGCCAATGGTCAAGATCTTTACAGGTTCTTTTGCTTTTATTTCATTACAGATCAAATGGGTCTTGTGAATCTTGTAGATCACAATCTTTGGATTTCGTTGAAGACCCTGTTGCCCTATCTTTGTCTAAGCCAGCTTCTGCCATAAGCTTTTGTATGTATCGTTTCCCTATGGCTGGAGCATCTTTGAGTGAATTGCAGAGACAAAGGCTATTATTAATTATAAAATAAGAACTTACAATAATTATCAAGGTGGGGAACACAAATTACAAGTTTTAAGATGGCAAAGTACTAAGGCTGAGAGAAACTCTCTATAATTGCCTTCGGCTCTAATACAACAAGAGTTCTTCTTATATAGATAAGTGGCATATAATCTAATAATCACAATAATTGAAAATTGTTGTAAAGTTGCATGCAATCTTTGAAAAATGAATCATCATGCTTTGTCTTTTGCATTCATCTGCTGAAAGTGGATGTAAATTGTCAAGAGTAGCTGTAGCAAATATGTCTGGACCTATTGTAGACGAATAGTACTTTGCCGGGGAACTGTGGTGAATAGCATCTGCTAATAGTTTTGTCTTTACCTGCAAAAGAAAAATTTATTAATGAAATGACCCTTACTTTTGCCAAAGGTCAAGACCTTTATGGGTTCCATTATTTTTATTTTCTTACAGATCAAATGGGTCTTATGAATCTTGTAGCTCACAATCTTTAGTTTTCATTGAAGACCCCGACGAACTATCTTCGTCTGGGTCAGCACCTGCCAAAAGCTTTTGTGTATTTTTTCCTCATGGTGGGGTCATCTTTGAGTGAATTGCAGCAACAAATATTATTATTAATTCTCAAATAAGAAATTACAACACTAATCGAGGTGCAGAACACAAATTACATGCTTTAAAGGTGGCAAAGTACTAAGGCAGAGAGAAACTCGATGTAATTTCCTCTGGCTTTAAGACAAGAAGAGTTCTCCTCATGTAGATAAGTAGGAGAGAATCTAATAATTATAATAATTGAAAATTGTTGCAAAGTTGTCTGTAATCATTGAAAAAGGAATCATTGTGCTTTGTATTTTGCAGTCATTTGTCGAGAAGTGGACGTAAATTGTCAATAGTAGCTGTAGAAAATGTGTATGGACTTACTGTAGATGAATAGTACTTTGTCGTGGAACTGTGTGAATATTACCTACCGAACTATCTTCGTCCGAGCCATTGTGTTCCATAAACTTTTGTATGTATCTTTTCCTCATGGCGGGATCATCTTTGAGTGAATTGTAGCAACAAAGATTATTATTGATTGTAAAATAAGATCCTGTAACACTTATCAAGGCGGGGAATACAAATTATAAGCTTTCAAGATGGTCAAGTACTAAGGCTGAGAGAAACTTGCTGTAATTGCGTCTGGCTCTAATACAAAAAGAGTTCTCCTTATATAGTTAAGTGGGACAGAATCTAGTAATTACAATAATAAAAAATTGTTATAAAGTTGTCTGCAATTTGTGAAAACGAATCATCATGCTTTGTCTTTGGCAATCATCCACTGAAGGTGGATTTAAATTGTCAAGAGTAGCTGAAGAAAATATCTCCAGACCTGCTGCAGATGAATATTACTTTGACAGGGAACTATACTGAGTAGTGCCTGTCGATAGTTTTGTCTTTACCTCCAAAGGAAAAATTTGTTAATAAAATGACCATTACTTTTGCCAGAGGTCATGACCTTTGCAGGTTCCTTTATTTTCATTTTCTTAAAGATCAAGTGAGCCTTGTGAATTTTGTAGATCACAATCTTTGGGTTTCATTGAAAACCCTGCCCAACTTTCTTCGTCTGAGTTGTCGTCTGCCATAGGCTTTTGCATGTATGTTTTTCCTCGTGGCAGGGTCGCCTTTGAGTGAATTGTAGCAACAAAGATTATTATTAATTGTAAAATAAGAACTTATAACACTTGTTGAGGTGAGAAAGATGCCAAAGTGCTAAGGCAGGGAGAAACTCACTATAATCGCCTCTAGCTCTAATGCAAGAAGAGTTCTCCTCATATAGATAAGTGGGGGTTATAATAATTGAAAATAGTTGTAAAGTTGTCTGTAATCCTTGAAAAAGGAATCATCGTGCTTTCTCTTTTGCAATCATCTACCGAAAGGGGATGTAAATTGTCAAGAGTAGCTGTAGAAAATATGTCTGGACCCACAGTAGATGAACAGTACTTTATCGAGGAACTGTAGTGAATAATAGCTGCCGATAGTTTTGTCTTTACCTGCATATCAAAAATTTGTTAAAAAAATAACCCTTACTTTTGCCAAAGGTCAAGACCTTCATGAGTTCTTTTGTTTTTATTTTGTTACAGACCAAATGGGTCTCTTGAATGTGATAGATCACAATCTTTGGATTTTGTTAAAGATCCTGCCGAACTATCCTCGTTTGAGCCATCATCAGCCATAAACTTTTGTGTGTATCTTTTCCTCATGGGGGTCATCTTTGAGTGAATTGCGGCAACAATTTTAAAATAAGAACTTATAACACTTATCAAGGTGGGAACACAAATTACAAGCTTTAAAGATGGCAAAGTACTAAGGTAGAGAGAAACTCGCTGTAATTTCCTCTGGCTCTAATACAAGAAGAGTTCTCCTTATATAGATAAGTGGGAGAGAATCTAACAATTACAATAATTAAAAATTATGGTAAAGATGTCTGCAATATTTGAAAAAGGAATCATCATGGTTTGTCTTTTGCAATCATCAGCTGAAAGTGGATGTAAATTGTCAACAGTAGCTATAGAAAATATGTCCGGACCTACTGTTGACGAAGAGTACTTTATCGAGGAACAATAGTGAATAGTATCTGCCGATAGTTTTTTCCATATCTGCAAAAGGAAAATTTTGTTAAAGAAGTAACCCGGACTTTTATCGAAGGTCAAGACCTTTGCTGGTTCTTTTGTTTTTATTCTGTTACAGATCAAATGTGTCTTGTGGATCTTACTGATCACAATCTTTGGGTTTCATTGAAGACCCTGCCGAACTATTTTCGTCTGAGCCATTAAGGTCCATAAGCTTTTGTATGTATCTTTTCCTCATGGCGGGGTCATCTTTGAGTGAATTGTAGCAACAAAGATTATTGTTAATTGTAAAATAAGAACTTACAACACTTATCAAGGTGGGGAATGCAAATTACAAGCTTCAAAGATAGCAAAGCACTAAGGTAGGGAGAAACTCGCTACAATTGCCTCCGGCTCCAATGCAAGAAGAGTTCTTCTTGTATAGATACGGGGGATATAATCTAATAATTACAATAATTGAAAATTCTTGTAAAGTTATTTGCAGTTCTTGAGAAAGAAATCATCGTGCTTTGTCTTTTGCAACCATCCACCAAACGTGGATGTAAACTGTCAAGAGTAGCTGTAGAAAATATGTCCAGACCCACTGCAGATGAATAGTACTTCATTGGGTAACTATAATCAATGGTACCTGCCTACAGGTTTGTCCTTACCTGCAAAAGAAAAATCTGTTAAAGAACTGACCCTTACTCTTGCCAATGGTCAAGACCTTTGCGGGTTCTTTTGTTGTTATTTTGTTACAGATTAAATGGGTCTTGTGAATGTTGTGGATCACAATAATTGGGTTTCATAGAAGTCCCTGCCGGACTGTCCTCATCTGAGCCATCATTAGCTATAAGCTTTTGTATGTATCTTTTACTTATGGTGGGGTCATCTTTGAGTGAATTGTAGCAACAACGATCATTATCAAATGTAAAATAAGAACTTACAACACTTATCGAGGCAGTGAACACAAGCCACAAGCTTTGAAGATAGCAAAGTACTGAGGCAGAGAGAAACACTACAACAAATCCTTTTTTTGTGGCAATTTACTTGTAGCAGTTTTAAAATTGCCACAAATTTGTAACATTTTTGTAGAAATTGTGGCAAAGTAAAAATTGCTACAAAAATATGAGTTTATTGTGGCTAATTCATAAAGTTGCCACGAAATATGTATTTATTGTGGCAAACAAATAAAATTGCCACAAAAGCTACCTTATAAGAATTGATTTTTTGTGCCCCCAAGAAAAAAGACCTGACTTTTAGAGGGAAAAGCAAAAATAAGTTCCCTCCTTTTTTTTTTTCCTTTTTCTCCTCCCTGACTCAAATATTTCAGGTTTGACTTTAATATTCTAGGTTTTCTTGTATTGCTAGCCAAAACCCATTCGTGTCTTGCAAATTAATCTCCATGCTTATACCTTCCCATTCTCTGTCTTCACTACTCATACTCTGCCGACGTTTTCTTCTAATCAAAGCTTTAATATCTCAACCCAACTTTGAGCAATCAATTTCAATTGGGTAAGTCTTTTCTAACTGTATTTTTAGTATAAACCCTAAATATAGTCAAATTTAAATTTGATTATCCATCTCCTTGTGCGCCTGCAGCAATTCAATTGTTCGTACATCTTACCAACCTTTACTTCTTCGTTATTGTTGCTTGTTCAATTGAAGGTATTTGTTCTTTCTCCCTCTCTTTGAAAGTATGATGATACTGATTTTTGGTTGTGGGTGGATTTTTTCTTTATTAATTCCAATTGGTATGTGAAAGACATCCATTGAGTTTTATAATTTTGGATATTTCAAGAACTTTGTTGATTGGCAGACAATATTTCGTTAAGGAGATGGAATTTTGGATATAGTTTTTACAAGGTTTCTTTGTTCCAATTCGTATGTGAAAGTGATTTACTCAATTTTATAATTTTGGGTATTTAGAGAACCTTGCTGATTTGCACACTATATTTGGTTAGGGAGATGGAATTTTTGATTTGGTTTTTATGAATTTCTTTTTCGTTTCTATTTTCTCTTGTCGGGTTTGTTTTCTGATTTAAAGATCAGTTGGCATTGTAAGAGCAAGTATCAAGCATAATTGTGATATTGACTAGTCGTTGTGGGTCTTTTAAAAGAATATATTAGATGGATAAAAGGTCATGTGGAAGAGAGAAATATGTAAGTGTTTGATGCTAAATAAAGGTTCTGTGAAGTGGATTTTTGGTGATCCTCGTGATACTAAGATCTTACCAAACTGTTTATTCTACTTCGTTGAACTAAAAAATGATGCTGTAGTATTGCTAAAAGAAACTAAGGGAGGTGGTTATTGACCTATTAACCAAGGTAGAAACCTTGCTAGTCCAAATAAGTGTCCGTCTAATTTCAATAGTAGGAGTAGCAAAGCATAATGGCATTCACATACAAGTGAATTGTAAATCTATTAACTCTTTAAGCAAGGGAGGGCCTTGTTTGTTTCTTTAAATGAGCAATCATCAATACCATCAAGAATTAGAGGTTTCTCATCAAGAACCTCTAACTTTGGCTCAATAAAGGAATCACTTTAAACCTCATATTGAGTTCATTTAAAGAGCAAAGCATCAGGTCCCATCATGCCAAAATTGAACTCAAGGACCTTGTTTCTTACATAAATGTTTATCCTTGATTCTTTCTTGTATTTGTGTTGACAAGGAATAAAAGGGGATTATCTACCTTGTAATTTATTTCAACTAAATTTGTTTCTCCTTTTCTTAAGAGATTCATAAGAATTAGACTTGGCTAAATGCTCCTTGCATATGTAAGTCACGATGGATGAACTACAATGGATTTTCTTTGTTTATGATCACTGTTGATAATTCAAAGTTAAATTTGACATTTTTTTTTAAAAAAACACTTGTTGTCATGTTTGCTGCTTTCATCTTGTTGTTTATGTCCTGTGTGTTTCTGTTTTGGTGCTGCAGCTGTCTGAGCTATGTTCTGCTGCCATTATCGTTCTGCTGTGCTGTTACTGCTCTACTGTTGTTATACAGTTACAGCTCGCTGTGCTGGTGCTGTTATTGTTCTGTTGTTGTTAAAGTTTTGATCTAATGCTATTGTTCTGCTGTTTTTATAATTATCATGTGTTGTTACTGTTTTGCTATGCTGTAATTGGTTTATGGCTCAGTCGTATGTCGGTGTGTTATAGCCCTGTTGTCCTTGTTTTGCTATTTCACTACTGTTGTATACTATTTTGGTCTTTGGTACTAAATTTTTTTCTAATTTACTACATGACTATGGTGGAGGACTTACAGCTTCATCCAAAATTTAAAAAGGAAAGAAAATAAGGGTTGAAAACTAAGAAACCGCTATGTGATGCACAGATAAGATTTGGTTAATTTGAGTTTTGATTTATGAAAATGGATGTTGTAGTTATCGCAATTATTACAAGAAAGCTTCTTGCTACATGATCCCCAGTTCAACTATTAGCCATTGTTT
>NCQT01066026.1:0-11384 GCA_002740465.1 Stenocereus thurberi
TAGTGAAGTGTGTAAATCCTACAGGAGGTAGGTCGTGGTTTTTTCACCTCAGTTGGCCTAGAGGTGTTTCCACGTAAAAATCTCATATCCATTATTTCTTGCGTTTATTTCCGCTGAGTTTTCGCTTCTGGACGTATCAGAAACAGTCTGTGCAAACAGCGCCTTAGCCTGTTTCCCAGAAAACTGCGAAAATTTGACAACACAATTCACCCCCCTCTTGTGTTCGTGTACTCTGAATTCTAACAGGACCTCGTTAAAAACACCATATGCTTTACTTTCTACATTACTCTCTTATTGCTCAACTTCGTTGGTCTATTTGCTCAGTGTCCTTGACTTTATTGTTCAATGTCCTTGCGTTTTCTATTATCTTTTATATTATGTGATTTAGTGTGCATTTGAAAATATTTGTGATCACTTATTCACCCTCCTCAAGGATTACTAAGCTTACTTGGGACCAACAAAGTTTTAGGAATTTTTACTATAAAGAAAATATTTTCTTATGTATAGACTGATTATCACAAGTTCGAGCATAATTTTGCTTCATCCTCAGTGGGTTAAGTAACTATCATGATCGGGTATCAATGCACATGATGTGCAAATATGCTGTGAGTCTAAGATATCCAAGACACCAAATTGGTGCTTACACTTTAGAAACTCATCCCATTCTTGCAATCCTAACATCCCTTATTACAAGGCTAAACGAGCAAGCAAATTAGGTAGGCTATTGTAGTATATAATGTATCTATGCTGAGGGCCCTACACACCGTAGTGATCCTAAAAAGTCACATCTACAAGAAAACAAAGGCATAAGAACATTGTAATAAAAAAGAGAAGAAAGATCTAAACATGAAAAAACTATACTTGAAGAAGAAGGGGACTAGCCTTTGGAGCGTGCTCTCTTGGTCATTCTCCATGTCATTGTAGTGTGTGGCTCCAAGGTTCCAAGCCACTTATGTCCTTGGTCAAAGCAAGCCCAAGTTACATATTTTATCTTAGCTTAAAAAGTCGTTTTTGGAGCAAAAATTCAGCAGCTACCAATTCAAAGTCAGTCCTAAAAACTTTGATAGCAATCTAAAGTCTATTTTAAGGAACCTACGAAAGTCAATTCCAAATCAAAGTCATTGGTCTACCTAAGACAAGGACAAACCAAAGTCAGCAATTTGCCAAAGTCTTTGATTACGACTTTAAAACTACTCTAGAAGGTGTCCTAAGAGGAATAATTCAACACGTGTTTTCCTTCATTAATGCTTCATGGTTTAACAACGTTCTAGATGTTCGATTTAAAATGCAAGCTTATCTCACTTGGAAAGCCCAAAGCTGAATATGCATTTAATGATAGAAGATGAAGCATCAAAGGGTTGAAGTGGGATTAATAAGCCTAGTCTCTTTGTACTAGTTTCAAAGAGGTTTAGTTTTCTACATTTTTAGTTTCAATGCTTTCTAGTTAAATGTATGAGTTTAATGTTTATATTTTTGTTTGACTAGGAATTAATCCCTCTACCCTTATAAATTGCAAACATTGTAATCCATTTGACAGAATCAAAAGTTGAAATGATGAAGGAAAAGTATCTTGTTTGACTCCAAAAATCTCTATCTCTTTACCCAATATCCTTGGTGGTGAGTTAAGTAGATCCTTAGATAGGTTGAAGGTGGTTCAACCGTTAATCAAGTTATTGGGGGTCTCTAGGTTTGGTGGTTACTTTGCCTTTGTCCATATCATATCCTTGTTACTTTGATCTTTATTTACATACCAAAGTCACCCTAAACTGCTCTCAAAGTCTGCAAGGAACTAAAATCTAGTTCATTGACTTTGAAATTTTGTCCAAGTCTCTTAGCTTTGAAACTAACCAAGCTTTGACATGCTCCATTTGGTATTAGAGCAAAAAGAAAAAAAAAAATAAGTTGTTCCTTGAAGCCTCAAACATAAAGCTACAATGTACCCTTTTCCCAAATGCATGGCTTCTTACATAGAAACCTGTAATCACATAAAAAGCCTTCGATCAAATTTAGTTTTCTTGCCTAAACTCAAACCTAAGATAATTTTGCTTACTAGGTATATGTCTTATTTTCAAGGAGAATTGAGTCCAATTCTTTGAACAGTGTATAGAGGAAAACGTGTTTTTTAACAAAGAGAGCTTTGAGGTAGCCCTCCTTAAGATCAAAATTGATGCCTATTCTTAGTATGCATTCCTTGTGGAAGTAAGAGCTGAAGGAGGTAGATCCAAAATCAAAACTTGGAGCAAATTGAAGAGGTATATGGATAACAAATACCTTAAGGGTTATACTCATCATCCTATACTTAAAAAAAGGATATTGAGGAGACCTTGATGCGGGTAGATCTAGGCAACAAAGAAGTTATCCAAGACCACGAGGAGGTTGAGATTCATCTAGAGGTGGATGAAGGAGAACATTTAGAAGATTATGAACCTACTTTGGTTCATGTGGAAGACTTCTAACTAGACTTCATAGAGAGCTGACATGAGAATTTCTAAGTTATGATTGACATACCACTTAAAGATCATAATGTGATAGAAGTTTGTTCCCAACTTATCCCTAAAGAAGATGAGCTCATGGACTTCCAAACTCAAGTTCAAGTGACGAAGCTGACTTTAGCTCTTCAAGAAGAAGAGGAGGTTCACATTCAAACTCTAGGAGAACCATTTAAAAAGGATGGTGACTTTAAGTTGAATGAAGTTTTTTAAGGATGTTATCCATGATGGACTTAAGAACATACATTCTCTTGACCTTGAAAAAGAAAAGATTTTCCTTGATCTTTTACTGCACAACCAAGTCCACAAAACTCAAACCGAGGTGGGAAGTAAAGAGAAACCCTTACATGAGTGAAACATGATTTAAGACAGTCCTTAATAAGGGCAAGGAAATCTACGCCTTACTTGTGCTATAGAGCAACTAAAGTGACTTTAAATGTACCCTCTACCCTAAAATCAAAGCCCTCATCCCTAAGCTTCAGGATGTTTTTCCAAAGGATTATTCTCCTTGAACTGCCTTCAACATGTGGGATAGATTATCAAAGTGACCTCGATATTGATGCCTTATTACCTATAAAAGTTACCTTTAGATGTAGTGCCCCAAATCCCAAAGTACATCAACGACAAATTGATGAGTTGGTAAACAAAGGCCATGTAAGGATAACCATGAGTTGTTATTCAATTCTAACTTTTTTAGCTCCAAAGAAAGATGGCACTTTTCGTATACGTATGGATAGTAGGGCCAGCAACATTACTCTCAAGTATAGGTACCCCATACCTAGACCCTAAGACATGCTTGATGAGCTTTATAATTATTAAATCTTCCTGAAAGTCAATTTGAGGAGTAGGTATCACCAAATTCGAATAAAAAAAGGAGATGAATGGAAGACAACCTTTAAAATAAAGGGCATTCTTTATGAATGGCTAGTCATGCTTTTTAGGCTCTCCAATGCCACCAGCACAGTCATGAGACTCATGAACGAACTCCTCAAGCCATCCTTCAAGAAATTTGTTGTTGCCTACTTTAACGACATCGTGGTCTATTCAAGAAATTAGAAAGAACATTTTGAAGGCCTTGAAGTGGTTTTTTCTATTTTAAGGACTCAAAAGCTCCATGCGAAGAAAGAGAAGGGTCAATTCTTTACTCTAAGTTTGGCATTCTTTGGATATGTTGCTTCCAAAGATGGGATTTCTATGGATCAATTCACCATCGATGCTGTAAAGTATTGGCCAATTCCTACCAACGTAACCCAGGTAAGGAGTTTTCATAGTTTGGCTTCATTTTATAGATGGTTTCTCAAAACGTCTAACACCCTTACTATACTTATTATGAAGTTTTTGAAGAAAGGTACCTTTGAATGGTCCAAAGCTACCAAGAGTGCCTTTGAGAAAGGCCAAACTCTCTCAACCCCCTCCTTTAGGGCTTTCAAATTAACAACAAGTCTTTGAGGTGGAGTGTGATGCTAATAGAGTAAGCATTGGTGCAGTTATCATCTAAAACAAGTGCCTAATTGCTTACTCTAGTAAGACGTTGAATAAGTCAGTGAAGAATTATAGCACCTATGATAAAGAGTTCTGTGCTGTTGTGAGAGCTCATGAATGTTGGGCTCATTATCTAAGGCCAAAGCAGTTTGCTCTCCACTCTAATCATGAGGTTGTGAAATATCTCAATAGGCAACACAAGCTCAATCCAAGGCATGCTAAGTGGGTAAATTTCCTATAATCCTTCTCAATTGTGTCGAGGTACAAGAATGGAAGTTCTAATCTACTAGCAGATCCTCTTTCAAAGCAGTATCCACTAGTTTCACTTATGGAAATTCTTAGCTTTCAATTCCTCAAAAAATTCTAAGACAAGGGTAAAGACTTCTCTTCCTATCTAAAAGATAGAGGGAATATTTCTAAGAGTTGATATATTGTTTAAGATGGATTTCTTTTTAAAGGGAATTAATTGTGCGTTCTAAATGGCTCAATCCACAAGCTTTTAGGCAAAGAGGTTCATGGTGGTGGCCTAACTAGGCACTTTGGCATCAATAAAACTATTGACATCCTTGAAGAACAATTTTATTGGCCCAATATGGGGTGAGACATCCATGATGTCATCTCAAAGTATGCTACTTATCACCACGCGAGGAGTCAACTTCTCAAGGCCTTTATTATCCTCTTCTAGTACCTCAAGGACCTTGGAAGATGTGAGCACAGACTTTATTCTAGAACCCAAATAGCCCACAGTGCTACTATGGTCGTTGTTGTCAGTTCATCAACATGGATTTCTTTATACCTTGCCACAAGAGCGATGATGTTTCCCACATAGCTCATTTCTATTTCAAATAGATTCTCAAGTTACAAGAAGCTCAAAGTTCTTTGAAGCAATCATCATCAACTTACGACACCTCTCTTTCTTGTTTATTTTTGATAGCTCTTAAGATATTTGAATGTGTAGTAATGGTTATGAAGTTCTTATTTCAACCATCAAGATATTAGGTCAAATCCTTTTTAAGAAGGAGAGTATGGAACATATGGCTCCAAGGGTTTAGACCATCCATGTTCTTAGTTAAAGCAAGCCCAAGCCACACATTTTATCTACAGACTATGAGTCTAAGACCTGAATCCATATTCCCTCTATAATGGCTCATTAGCACCATGACAATAGGAGGGATGAGATTGCTCACCGACCACAGCATACATGCAAGTAACTAAAATCAATCCACAAACTTTATGATGAAGCTGACCTCTTAGGGCATGCAAACACCTCTCAAATAACTTTGGTGGCATTTCAGTAGCAGCTTAGCAGAAGCAAAACTGTAATTTACAAAACAACTAAGGAGCAATAATTTAGTACAAATTTCACTGTGAATAATCTTTTAAACTCTAGAGTCATCCTAAACATATAAATTTGCCTATCAAAATGATCAAATTGAGGTTCATATAGCCAGAATGCACAAATCCTCAAATCCTTCATAGGGTTATAGAACCAAAATTTCAACTCAAAATGCTAAGATTCAAGCAAATAATGCAAAAATAAGCTAGAATGGAGTAATCCTGAATTGATGCAAAAACAAAGGCATCTAAAGCTTAAGAGCGGTCAAAAATGAGGAGGAAAATGAAGGCGGCAGTCATGACCAACCTTTAGGGTTTGAATGACCTAGCGGCAAGTAGATGGACCAAGTAACTGCTGCTAGGATCTAAAACATGCCACTGGACATTGGCATCATGCTCAATCAACATCAATAGACAACTCAGTGACAGTCCAATTAAATGAATTGTTAGCCTAGATGAGTAACATTCGTCTGTATGAACTTAGCGACTGTCAAATTTTTACAATTTCCAAATGTCTGAAATGTGTAAGACCTTTCAAAAACAAAGAGGGATAGGACCCTTATTCTTTCAAAAATAATTCTTTCCCTAGAAAACCCACTTTTGTATTCACACTACTTGCCCATTTTTCTTAAACAGGATTTCAACTCCTATGGCAAGGCATAGACCTTTAGTATTCTAAAACGATTTTTCTCAAATGTGATTGTAACTCCTGAGGTGAAGTTCAAACTCCAAATATTTAAAATCACTTTTTTCAAATGCAATTCCAATGAATAGGGCAAGGCATAAACCTTGAATATTTTAAAACCATTTTTTTCAAATGGGAAGCTGAGGCACAGACCCTCGAATATTTTAAATCTCTTCTTTCTCAAATAGGACTTTAGCACCTAGGGCAGAGGAATACACTTGAATTATTTTTTAACCAAGACTTTCCCTCCTCGGGTGAGGTATAGACCTCAAATATTTTAAAAACATTTTTTCTTAAAGAAAACATTAACTCTTAGGGAGAGGTGTAGACTCCGAATATACCATTATTTTCACATGGATTTCAACTCTTAAGGCAAGGCATAAATCTCGGACACTTTAAAATTATTTTTCTAAAATGGTATTTCAACTCTTGGGTTGAAACATAGACCCTGAATATTTTAAAACCATTTTTCTCAAATAGGCTTCAATTCCTGGGGAGGCAATAGCCTAAATATTTTAAAATCGTCTTTCACAAACTGGACTTTATCTCCTAGGGCAAGACATAGGATCGAATATCTTGAAACCACTTATTCACACAAGGGTTCAACTTATGCAGCGAGGGATAGACCCCGAGTATTTTAACATAATTTTTCTGAAATGGGATTTTAGTTCTTGACGAGAGGCATATGCTCTTAATAATTTAAAACCATTTTTTTCTCCCTATGGCGCGGACAAACTTGGAATATTTTATAATCATCTTCCTCATATGGGATTTCAACTCCTGGGGTAAGGCACATATCCTAAATATTTCAAAATCATTTTTCCTCAAATAGGACTCTAACTCTTGCGATGACACATAGATCCTAAATATTTTTTTAAAAAAATTTTAAGACACGACTCTAACCCCTGTGGCGAGGCTTTAAGCGCCAAAAAAAAGGTGCTTGTGTCAACTCTTGCCTTTGCATCCATTCCTACATGTAGCACGCAACCCAAAGCATGCATAATTAGATTAGCTTGAGTAAGATTGGTGGCAATGAATTAGTGAGCCATGCTCAACTATTTTAAAAAGATCAATCATTTAAAAATGGAAGGTGACAACGCAATGATGAAAGAATTACTAAAAGTTCTTTCTTATTCATGTATTTGATTAAAAGAAGAAATTTTAAAAATACTTTCAATGATGTTTCAAAGGAATTTTGACTATTTTTCAGCTTCTAAGGTTGCTAAGGTAACTAAGCAAGAGTAAGTAAAGAATACATGAATTAAATTGATTTTTGAAAAAAGTTTCAAAATTGTTATGATTTTTAAGAGCAAGGCCAATTTTTAATCTATAAATAAATGTCATTGCATGAATTTCATTAAGCAAAGTGAAACCCCGATAAGTCAAATAGAACTTCTGCAACACTTGTGAGCAAGAGGAAAGATCATTTTGAGGTGAAGGAAAATAGAACGAAAATGGGAGAATGTGAGAATTGAGGTAAAAGCACAAATTGCAGGTACTATAAAATTTCTAAAATTCCAAAAGAGATTAAAAAGGGAGGCATTACTATGGGCAGGCTATAAAGAAACTAAGCTAGCCCTCAGGTTTGGCCCGATCAAAGCTTGACTAGGCTCAAGTCAAATCGAGCTCGAGCTCAATCCGAGCCGACTTGGAAGCATACCTAGTCGAAACCAAGCCCAGCAAGGCTTAACTTGATTTCCCAAGGTTTAGCTCAATTAGTTCACTGTTTTTTTTGGCACTTATGGAAAGTATGAAATTATTATCATAGTTAACAAAATTTTATACCAACCCTTAATTATTGAATACAATACAAGAATCTAGAACTCATCTTGGATTGTAACCTTAAGTTTGGAAACTTTTTAACCGAAAACAAATAAAAAAGATGGATAACAAGTCGAGCTCTGAGCCAAGCATTATGCATCCGTGCCCAAGCCCGAGCCTAAGGAAGCTCATTGAGCCCCGAGCTAAATTTTTAACTGATCAAACTGAGTCGGCTCATTTACGCCCCTAATTTATGGGAATAGTCTAAAAATATTAGAAAATCTTGGGTATAAGTTGAATTTAGGGAAGAAAGGAGGACACAGTGATATTTTCATAATGGGGAAATCAGGACAAAAAGGGCCAAGCATAGTATGTTTTAGATTGAGGAGCTTTATGATTGGGCAAGAACGTGTAGAAGACATGATGGCCAGAGGACTTATTGCATGCAAAGCAAGGTAATAAGCTCATTTCACTAAGTAAAACATATTAAACACTCAACCATCCAAGCAACATTCCATTTTCTCTCTCCGCCCTTTCTTCTTTTTCTCTCCTCTCCTTCACCTAGGTTACTGCTCTCGCTGCTTATATTGCCGCAATTCTCTAGGGCTACCACCAAGGAGCCATTGGAAAAAAACTCTCCAAGCCACCTTTTCTCACACTTACTTTTTTTTTTTTTCCTTAGAACTTAGCATTGAAGGTATAATCCTCAACCACTTTTGATCTCCCCTAAATCCAACCCGTTCTCTCCTTGGGTTTGACTTTTACTTGTACATGTGCTTAAAGCTTAAAATTGAGTGGGTTTGATGGACATTTTAAAAAAAAAAAACTAGTCTAGGGGTTAGTTTGGATTGATGATGAAATGCACATTTGAGGAACATTGTGGATTTTGTGAATTTGAGTTGTTTTGGATGTTCAACCTACATGCATGTTAGCTTCAGTAGATTTCTATGTTCAAATAGCTAAGTTAAGAAGAGAATCATTTTAAGCCATGTACTTATAAAGGCTAAAAAGGAGGGAAAGGGAAAGCTCGATTTTGGAATCTTTAACAATTTTTTTTTATGCAAGTTGTGATTAATATGAGATTAAATGACTTTAATTGGGAACTATGAAGTTTTGATGAGAATATATGAGTGCAGTAAAACTTATATGGGTTTATTTGAGTTTATGAAACTTAGATAGGAATTACATGTATGGGTTTTTACAAATGAAAAATGGAAAGATTTAATAAGAAATAAGGATTTGATTCGATAATAGGAACATAAGGACTTTGGTATGAAATGTAGAAAAGCGGTATGTCTCTGTATGAGTGCTCTACTTCGATAGAGTAATTATGGAGATTGATTTATTTCGAAAGACTAGGGTAAATTTAATAAGGTGATGCAATTGAACTTATATGAAAATTGTGACAAGTGAGCCTTCCATGAGATAAGTAAGATTCAAATTGATTGTCCACAAAGAAAGAGAAGATAAAGTATGCCTTTGGGTGGACATGAGTGAAATGATAATTGCATAAAAAGTAAATAATTAGAAAGTATTTTTGAGGAAAGAGCTCTCTTTCTTTAAATGAAAATTTCAATGGAAAACAGATAATAATTTTTCTTTTAAAAATGAAAAAGGTCAAAAGAGGAGATATTATAATATATTACAAAAAGGAATTTTCGGAGAAGTGAAAATATTTTATCGAAGAAGAATATACAAGGACTACTTTTAAGAAAATGGATTTTCTCTCTTTACATGGAGGTTTAAAAAAAAAAGAAGAAGAAGAGGAAGAAACCCTGTGGCCAGCACATGATGTCTATGCTTTTAAAGTAAAGGAGAAACTAAAAAGAATTTCATCTCTCTCTTTTAAGGGTAGATCCAGACCTTTCAAGAGCCCAGAAAAGCAAAATTTTTCAATGAAAAGGAGAAAGTGTATGAAATGATTTGAAGGGAAAATTTATTTGACCAAAGTAAATGCACTAGTAAGACTCACAAAATATTTAAATGATAGAAGCCATCACTTGGGCATTGACTACACTGAGGAAGCTCTTTGAACCTAACAAAGTTAGATTTCAAAAGCGAGTGTGAGGTAACAAATTAGGCAGGATAATAGGTACGTCTATAGTCTAAATCTTTTAAATAAAGTTGTATGCTTGAATGAAATGATGATTTGAAATTATTGTGATGTATATATTATAAGAGGGATCCAAATGATATCAACGTTGAAGGAAAGTGGGAGTCCTAAGAGGGACATATCGGCATTTAATTAAATAAAGACGCCAAGAGTGCACACCTCCATGTATCAAATTATAAAGTTTTGTGATGAGCGTATTATAAAAGAAGATCCGCCTAAACAAACTTTATGTTAAGAAAGAAATTTATGAATGTGCAAAAAATATCTTTATGATGTTTAAAATAATGAATTTTTAAAGTTATTCGGGCTCACTAATTGTAAAAGAATTATTTACACTACAAGGTTAGACATATTGGGTCATTGGCTCCTTCCTCAGAATATTTTAAAGTTTTTGTTTTTCAGTGAAAAGATTGAAAAGACGACTAGCCCAGGTAATGAGGATAAGAAGGCCACCCCATCGGCTTGGACTCTCAACTTGGACCTGGCTCTTGGAAGCACCCCAATCAAGCAAGACCCCACTATTGCTTTATTAAATTTCAAGTTGCAACTTTATGTTTTGTAAGCTATGTGATTTAAGGACTTAATGGATGCTGAAGTATGTATTTTAGTTAATAAGTTTGAACGGTAAACTACATGTGTTAAATCACTTTGTGCATTTTCCAAAGGTGTATTAAGCTCATAAAATCGGATACGTTACCTTAGACAACTTTGTTATTAAAGGATTTCCATGAATAAATCTACCTTTTATAAGAGACAGAAAAATAAAGCATAAGTTTTAGTTTGACGGCTTATAACTTGAAGTTTGAATTCATTATGACATTGAGCCCATGTTTTGGCAACAAAAAAAAAAAAGTGAGAAGTTTTTAAGAGCCTTGTTCCTTCAGGAAATGATGATAATGCCTTGATTAGAAATGTTTTCGTTACTTATTTCTCCGCTAACACATAACATTGATGCTTAATTAAAAGTTTATCTAGTTGGGGCATTACGGTTGAGGTATCAGAGCGATTGTAGTATCAGAAAGATGGTTTGGTTGCACCCAGCCATAGGATGCATATGTTAAAAATGTGATTAGGTGCATGCATAATAAATGTTTTATATATAAAGTGATATGTGGGGCTATAAGAATGTAATGTGAATATGTATGAAACTTGATGTGTGAATATGGTATATACACAATCACGATAGAACTAGAGTCTAACCTAGAATCTTATTATTAATCTCGAGCATGTGGAGGTGATGTATTTCAGCATGGAGGTGTTGCTCAATAGCTTTATCGATGGGGTCAAAATCCTACTTTTCAATTCAATAAGCTTAAGACTCAAAGTCATTGCGTTTTAGTCACCCTACCTAATTGTTAATTCTAGGCTTACCTTAAATGGTATAATGGTAACTATATTTAAGCTGATATGCCTAAGGAGTTGGATTCGAACTTTGCGCTCTTTGATGGATCGTGGCACTATTAGTTATGACCTAAAGATCAGGGGTTTTGTACTTAGGGATCTTCTATGCTACCATCTA
>NCQT01066028.1:9231-25091 GCA_002740465.1 Stenocereus thurberi
GTGCAAAGTGAGATTTCAATCATAAACATGGACATTCATTCACAAAGTCTAGGACATGATTCCAAATCACATAATAGTGGCTAATTCCAACCTAAGATAGGGGATTTTGCCTACAATCATATTGAAAGCAACAATCTCAAAAACCAATTCAATAAACATGAATGAACAACCAAAACCTAAAAATCAATATCAAAAGAGAAAGGAGAATGAAGCAAACTTGAATTAATCCTCCAATCAAAGTAGAATAATCTTAAATGTTGGTAAATCGAATCCAGAAGCACAAATAAACTCTCTAAATAAAACCCTCGAAATCTCCTCCAAAAAAAGTGCCCTCTCAAGAAATGAAAAGAATGCCCCTCGAAAACCGCACTTGAAGAGCATTTAAGTCGCGACTGGCTGGGGTGGCACGGTCGTGCCACCCTACTGCCTGATCCTTCATGATGGTTCAGTGCGGCACGACCGTGACGGTAAGCAAAGGGTCCCCGTGCCAAATTTGGTCTCTTTTCTGACTTGCGTCTCATCCTCTTAGCCCTCCTTTCAACTAATATTAGCGGATTCTCTTGATTTCCTGGTAGAAACTCCTGAAAACACGAAAACCACTATATAAGGGAAATTTAGATCAAAGGAGGCTAACTTGACCGTTTCTCCTCAAAATCAAGCATGAAAGCAATGGGAAAAATGGATCAACTAGGGGCTAAAATGAGGTGAAAATAGTGGTTTATCAAGTTGTAAATAAACCCAAAAATAGGGGCAATTTGGAAATAAATTGGCATTTACTGGTGCATTGAAAAATTGTAATTTTTGGTGGATAGGTAGTTCGATGAGTTATCTTTCAAATGCCTCTCGAATCACTTCATTTCGAGTTTTATGAAAAAATTTATGGGCGATTGACGAGGATTGTGCATGATAAACGGGAGCTGTGCATAGTTTTGCTTAAGCTCAATTTTAGAAGCCGTATTGTGGTAGTTGTGTTTTGAACTGTGAATAAAAGTGTTGTGGGACTTCCTAAACTTTTCATATTAGGGTTTTATGTCTCAATTTTGAGGTCGGGAGGTGAAAGATACAAGTTTTCTAAGTGGACCTTGAAGTGGTAATAAAATATCGCAAGGCTATGACCTAGAATTTTGGAAGCTTAATCAAAAGTTCCTAAATGATTATGGATATCACAAAGAAAATGCAAAGTTTAGTGAGTTTAACAACTTTGATTGTGATTAAGAACTCAACTAGGTTGGAAACTAAGTTAAATAGGCATGTGAATGAAATTGGAGAAGTGGGGACAGTAATGACTAAAGAATAGTGCTTGCTAGGCCAAGTCGATGAGATCAAAGCAATTCCGAACCTAATTACACCCCTCTTGGCCTTAAACTTATGTTATTCGTCTAAAAAATATCAAAAATCCATATTCCATTTATAACCTTTAAAGTCTTTTCATTATAACCTCAATTATTTTATTTTGATCTATTTTGCTCCAATTTATTTTACCTCGAGTCAAATTATCCTAGTATATTTAGTTTTCAAATCATCTTACTATAAGCTATCTTATTTTGAAATGTTGAGCTATCGATGCCATTTAATTAATCAATTTCTATTAAGGTTATAAATTATGAGAGTGATCATTGTTGACTAACTACATATACCTACCATTACATTTCTTAAGCAGAATCGGGGTCTAGTCTATCATTCCTCATTAAGCATAAATATTATCAAGTGAGATTGCATTTTAAACACCCCAGGTATGTTCATTGTATGTATCTTTAAAAGTTAGAATGTATTTATTAAAGTTACAATGTCTTGGTAAGTATATCAATGAATTGGTTTACTTAATGATTTATCACTTAATTAGTGAGCCTGTCAGTTATCATTTATAGGGCACCACCCTTTAGTTACATGCATAACCTCAGGCCAGGTCTCCCAATTATCTTGATAGGTGCACACCTATCTATAGATCATAACAGTTACAAGCAGTTCACTACCAGATAATAACTAGCAATACAATTTTATGTTCATCTCATTGACTGTTTTAAAGTAAAATGCATTATAAAGCAGGTGCCCAATTAAACTTTCAGTGATCATTTAACAATACAGGAATGCATGTACTGAACTTCGACTGGCATTTTGAAATGTTAATTATGTTTTGCTTAGGCAAATGCTTAGTGAATTGCCCTTATACTAGTAAACCAACTGAAGAAAGTGAGTGAGTAAAGGAATATGGATGGATCGATAATGATGTTAGTTTAAGAATATTTTGGAAACTGTACTTTGAGATCTTCAATTGATGGAGAATTGCTCTATTGTGATGCATAAACCTTATGGTGGTTAGCAGCCATTTGTAGATGGTTTGATAGTGTCCGAATGTGTGCGATCGTGTTTTATGCTCACTATTAAAAAAAAAGCGTTTTGAAACCGCATTTTGAAATTAGTTTCTAATTTAGAAACCAATATTAAACATAGTTTTGAATTAGAAACTGATTAATAAATTTGTTTCTAATTTGAAACTAGTTTTCATTTTAGTTTTAAATTTTGGTTTCTATTGAAAAAAAAGAAGGAAAGCTCACTATTTACTGCTCTAAAATTTCAGCATCCCACCATTTTTATTCATTTCCCCCATGCAGCTCTGCAATTTGGCCTCTAAAATCTAACTTTTCCTAATTTCATTCTATGTCCTGAAAGTTCGAAGGACCTACTTTCTCACTCTCTATCTACTCTTGCTATTCAATTTACCCGAAACTTTTAGCTTCAATTTTTGCCTTTGAATTTTGGATTTTCAATTTTGAAGGTTCGATTTTCACTCCTTTTTCTGGGAGAGTTGAGATTAGGGTTTTGTATGTTCAAGGTAATTGTGGGTAATTTGGGTTTGTGCTTCAGATTTGACTCTTGTTTCAAGTTTGCCTCCATCGTCTTTGACCGACTCTCTTAGTTCCTTTCCCTCTCTCAAAGTCACTTTGTTTTGTGTTCTAGCTTTTCATAGCCGGTATTCAATATAAAGGGATTTGGTTTTTGTTTGCTATCTAGGTGGTTTCAACGTCTTTCGTGCTCTTTGGGTTGATGTTCTGAATTCTTTGAAGTGTTCTCTTGTAGCGTCGACGATCTTCAAATTATCTGCGTCCTTCGAATATCTGCTCTACTGAAATAGTTTTGTATGATTTTATCCCTAATTCTCTTACCATTTGATCGTCCAGATTGTGTTTTGAGTAGTTGACGATGATTCTAGTTCTCATATGATTTTCTCCTGTAGGGAATCCCATGAGTATTGCAGATGAAACTAGTGCTGGCCCAAATGGTACCCTTGTTAGGTTAGAGGTAAAAAGCTCAATCTGATGAATATCATTTGCGTTCCTTATCCGAGAAAAAAAAAAGGGTGCTAAATACCATGACTAATTGTTTGCTATTCGAAATGAAATTCCAGATTGAGGTTGGAAACTACTTCATTTATATTTATGAGTGATTTACATTGAAGATTTGTTTTTTTACTCTAGTTCCACCTTAGTCCACTCCCTACTTGCTGTTTTGGGGGGCCATTAGGGAGGAATCAAATGTTCAGGGGTTGATTGATCACAATTTCTTGAGCTGTCATATTTTTGCTCCCTTGAAAAATCTGAATCAAAGAGAGTTTACATAGTATGTATATGCATGTATGAGAACCTGTGCACTTTTGTTTAATGAGTTAGCGTTACCCTTTTGTTGATGTAATATTTTTACAAGATAGTTTTCTTATGTTTAGATATGCTTCATATTACTCTTCAACCTCCTTCAGGTTAGTACATTATGAGTTGGTAATTGCTACTATGGATATAGTAATTCATTGTCAGATTGAGGTTAATTTTCTTCTCTTAGTAAAAATTCAGAAGCAATTTTATTCTTACCCTCGGGCAGTTGCTATAGTATTAGTTTGTGATAGTGATTACATTAAGCCATGGTGCTTTCAAGTTAATTTTCTTCTATTGGTCAAAATTGAGAGTATATGTTATTCTTATTTTCTAGTTGTAGCAGTGGTTAGTTGCCTTATCGTTTTGACTCCTTAGAGACAATATGCACTTATATCAACCTTGTGCACTTGGAAAATGATCAGCTAGCTTCTTTACATTTGCTGCTTCCAACTACAATTATTTAGATTGTTAAAGCTTTGAAATTAACTTAGCTCCTTTCTCCATAGTATACTTCTCAATACCTGTCAATTTTCATTTTTCTTCTCGCCTTTGCTGGGTAATCTAACTTCATTTTCCTGGGTTTATGTAATCTACTTTGCTGGGTTTGTGACTTCATTTTCGTATAATCTACTTGTATAATTTTGATTTTATTGGGTTTGTGACCTCTTTTTCATGTAATGTAGGATTCTTCTTCAATTGCTTTGTTTGATTTTGAGTTACCTTTCCACAGAAGGGCTAGTGAGTTCCTACTAGCNATAGGCATTACAAGAGAAGATTGTAATTACAACCAATTAATTCAACAATTCGCTTATCTCATTGTAAAAAGAAACTTATTAACAACGAGACGGAAAACCGGTTGTAAAAGGCAGTAGCTTCAACCATGAGTTCAATTTCTCGTTGCCTTTTGCCGTGAACTTGTCGTAAACATACAATTTTCTGGGGGGGAAAAAGAACGCGGGACAATGCCCGGGTAATGTTTTCGCACCCCATAAAAACAACGCCGTTTTGGTCTAGGTTTTTCAAAACCTCAAGAGTACTGTCGTTGGACCCAGAAGCTTCGGCCATCACACAGCTCTACTTGTCCTCCCTTCTTTCATGGCTGAACGTTCTCCTCCTCGCATAGGCTGACCTTCAAAACTCTTTTGTGTGCGATTTTGAAGAGCCTTCGACCTTCTTTCATGATTTTGGGCTTCTACCTTCACAAGGATTACAGTGCTCTACAGTTGAAGTCGTTTGTGTGCAATTTTGAAGAGCCATTCGACCTCAACAACATCCTGTTTCAGGCTAGCAATTGAAGTGTCTTCAAATCAGAACTGGTATGGCTTTGTGTGGTGCAAATTTTAGTTTTTTTAGTTGGGTATTTTGGTTCTGGTTTCTCCAAAACGCTGTGTGCCCTGAAAATTTTGGAATTTGAGAGTGAAAATTTTGGTTACCATTGGGATTGTTAAGGAGGAGGACATGGGGTTGTATAGGAAACTGGTTGTGGGCTCTATTTGGAGGAAGCAGATGCCTAAGCTTGCTATTTCCCTCGGTTTGGGTGGTAACATGCTTGGTATGTGTGTTGAATTCTTTTTCTGTTTTGGGTTTTTTTCGCTATTTCTTATATATTTTTTTAACGAAAGTTCTACCACCTTTGTTTTGTTTCAAGTTTCAATTGGGCTTGTCGATTTGTGTGTTTTTTTGCTGGGCTGGTCGATCTCTGTGATGTCCTGTTAAGTTTCCAGTTAAGGTCTGTTGGATGAGACACAAATGTCTAAGAGGATAGATCTTTTGCTTTGGTTTGTGGAAATCATAGTTGTCGGTGCCTGTATGAAACTAGGAGGCAAATGGTGTCAGTCTTCCTGATTGAAGGGATTTTTAAATGTTTATGCATCTTATTGTAGTCTCTCCATCTGTAGTCTAGCATTTAATTTTATACCACTCTTTGTTGCATGTTAATTTTGATAGCCAACACTGCCTGCTTTAATAGTTGGCATGGCACTCATGGTAGTAGCAACTAGAAACACCCCCCCAAAAAAAGAAAAGCAAAAGATATTCGAAAAACTGAAATCAATATACATGGCTATTGGTAGTAGGAAGGGTTGTTGCATCATCATTCCTGGTGTTGCTTATGACATTATATTTTACGAATTGGGTTGCATGAATGAGCTTCAGGTTTGTAGAATAACTGCTTTGAGCTTGACATGTCAACTAAATTGGTGTGGGAATGTAGCGACTACAAAAGTCAAAAAATGCTCAGAGTGACATAGTGCAGATATGAACCATGGTGACAGATAACTGTCTTGCCCTTCTCTCCCTTCTCCTTTCGTTGAATTACATGTTTTCATGCCTAAGTACCTCTCTAGGATTATCAGAAATTTAGTTTATTTTGGTGGCTGCATTATGAATGCTTCATCCTGGCTTCATGTTTCTGGAATGTGAGTAACGTGCTGAAGCTTTTATGGTGGAATAGAGTTTAGATAGCAAAATATGTATCAAGCACCAAAACCAATAGTGATCCTTTAATAGGTCTATCTAGGAGTGCAATCGGGCTGAGCTTTCCTGAGTCCAAGCTGACTTTGGTCAAATCCAGTACAAGTCCAAGCCAAGTTTTAATTAGTGCGAGCTTCTGTGGTTGTTTCTAATTATATTTTTTAAACCCTTACATGATTTAGGCTAAAGTTTATTGGCAGTTTTTAATTTTAGAACATCGTAACTCCAACTTTTTTTTTAAGGTTATTGAATGTATGCTTTAATATATGGATACCCATAGTAAGACAAACTGTAAACATAATTGTGGAATTCCTTGCCCAAATAACTGATTAGCTTAACTGAGCTGAGCTATGCTGAGGTGAATCACCCTAGGCTTAGGCTTGACTTGATAATCATCCAAGCAAAGCCTGCGTGGGGCCAAGCTTAGATCAAACCAGTCCTAAGCCAAGACCAAGGGCTTGCTGCGCTAGCTTCTCTTACTACTCTAGTTATGTCTCCTGTTATCACATATGTATATAGTATATTCCATTCAGCCCTTTTAGCTATGTGGAAAAGGATGCAATGTGGAATTGACTGATAAAATGTTCTTATGTTGTGTAATTGTGTTTCATTTAATCATTCAAATAATTTGAATGCTTTCACAAGGTGCGATTTCTTTCAAATTGACGTGCTTCATTCATGATTGGACAAAGTATATGATGTAGTATGAGCTGTTGGCTTTCTTTTATCATGTAAGTAGCTATATGGACCATTTTGACTCCTTCCTATTGTAGACATGTCTTAGTACTGGCATATTGATTGTCGTTGGTTTTTGCTATGCTAATCTAATGTGGGTGAGCAAGTTAGAGCTTTTGGGAAATTTTTGGGACAAAGTAAGTCTTCCACTTATCACTTTATTTATAATGTGTGGGTGTGTACTTTACATGGATGGGATGCTCGGAGTTGTTGGAAGTTGTTGTTGGTGGGAGTTGTTGTTGTTGGTATAATCGATTTTTTATTTTTGGATTTTGTTTCATTCAAATGTTGAGCCCTGGGTTTGATTTCTCAAGTTTATGCTACAAGTGAGAATGCCTATTTTGAGTAGTTGGGCTATATTATGCCTTTCGAAGTCTTGAAAATGCCTTTGGAATGCCATTTTATGCCTTTGGAATATTTGGGTCAAAGGGTTAGTTTTCTTTTCTACTTGTTAGTTTGGACTTCTATATGTGTGGCTTAGCACATTAAATATGGATTCACGATGTGATCACATTAATAGTTAACAACATTTTTTTGTTATACATTGGCAGGTGCATATGAATATTTTCAAGGTGCATATAGATTTTTGGATATGAAGATGGACATTTTTTGGTATCCAGTTTAAAGGTGGACATATTTTGGCATTCAACATGAAGATAGATAGCATTTTATCGCATAAGATTAACATGTTTCATGTTGTAGACTATTATTAAGTAGCTAATACAAATATGTTTGTATTCCAAACAGTAAGTAAATTTGTAGTGTATTGCACCTATATTTTGGGCAGCTATCTTTGCAAAGATGACTACACCTATATGCTCATGTATGAGTATAGGGGTGGTGTTTGCCATTTGAGTTCATTTCGTTATTGATTCAAAAATTTATGAGAAGAAATATTGCGACAAGTATCTGGTCTTAGTTGAAGAAGTATTTACTTGACTAAACGAGCGATGTTTTTATGGTTTGATTAATCAGAACGACTACCAAGAGAAGCGTAACTCGTCGTAAATATTTTAATAAAGGCAACGAGATTCACAGCTTGTTGTAATGTACCAGACAACCACGTGATGTATAGGCTCGTTGTAAAAGATGGTCACAAACTACCATGATGTAAGAATCTCATCGTAAATATTTTAATAATGGCGACGAGATTCATAGCTTGTTGTAATGTACCAGACAACAACGAAATTTGTAGGCTCATTGTAAAAGATGGTCACAAACTACCACGAGACAATAATCTCGTCGTAAATACATAAGAAATTACAACAAGTTAAAAATTTCGTTGTAAATGAAAAGTCATGCGACGAGCCTTTCAACCTGGTCGTAGTTAAAGTCCAAGCATTTACGACCAGCTCTTTTGCAACGAGTTACGACCATATGGAAAACTCGTTGTAAAAGACAATTGCAACGAGTTTATTGACCATCTACAGCGAGGATACTCGTTGTAAAAGATAATGTTCCTTGTAGTGAGGGTTGGAAGAGAATGTAGAGGAGAGACATACTGAGCAGGTTGGTACCCAAATTCCTTCTTTGTAAATAACATAGTATAATTCCAATACCTCTCTAGAAGAATTACACCTCGAGCCATCGTACTTTGGTGTAATCACTTCTGGACCCGGCCAGTTTGGAAACGCATTTACGGATCCATTTAAGTTTGGGTATAATAATTTTTGGGACTCCAAAATTTGGGTATAATAATTTACAGACCATTTTAAATTGCAAAAAGACCCCTAAACTTTTAAAAATTTGCAATTTAACCCCAATATTTAAAAACTTACTTTTGAAAATGCTAAAATTGGATTTGTGGTTTTTTGCTCACTAATAGATCTCGACGTTCTCTTTCATCTGGTATCAAAGCCACGTGCACAAAAATAATTAAGATTATTAAGTTCATTAATGACTGATTAAGCTAATTAACTGTGATTAGCTAAGATTAATGTTTGAACCATCATCTGCTTGCCCTGGACCTAATTATTCACATATTGTTCACTTACTGGAAGGTAATATTTCATTAGCACCTCAACTAAACTATATCACTGATATAGTTTTGGAATTAAAAGCTGAATTAGCTAAAATTAAGACCGAATTGAAAGACCTTAAGAGTCAGTTAACTATTGTGCATCTTTCTCTTATTAACGAAGTTAGACACAGTAAAAAAGCTAGTCCTAGAATTAGCACTCCTTTCCAGCATAAATATCGCATCCAAAATCCAAAAAACAAAATTCTATTTCCTTTACAAGAGATAAAAATCCAAAAAGAAATAGGAGAACAATCTGGAGAGAAATCGACTGAAAAGAAAGAAAAAGAAGATGGAGTATAAGCAACATTTCCTTAAAGAACTACAAAAAATGTTTGATAAAGAACAAAATCCCGAAGAATTAAACAAAATCATAAGTGCTATTAGTGATAAATATGATATTTTGTCTGATGATAATAAAGAGAGTAATAATGTCCAACTAGAAGAAGAAATATATCAGCAAATGAATCTTATTAAACTCGATGATCTTAATGCATTACCATTAAAAGAAATTAAATGAAAATTAGATAAAAAATATGGTAAAATGGTTGCGGAAAATGAGATTAACGAAATCGGAGAAGAATGACTTATATGAAATAGAGACTAATCTTGTTAATAATGTCGTTCCTAAACCTAAAGAATTTGGTGAACCTTCCATAAGAAGCACTCATTTCTTAGGACTTAGGTATGTTTCTGCAGGATGAACAAGTAATTTTTCCTTTGGGTTTATCCCAAGGAAAACTATCATCTATGAAGAAATTGGTCTTACCCTAATTAGATAAACTGGTTATATCTTAAACATTGATGGAGCTCGTAATAGGGAGAAAATATTTGAGCACTAGAAAAGAGGAACGAACAGTGTCCTAAACCTTAATACTATTTGAACTGCGGCTAATTTTCTTAATTATATCGAACATAGTTTCTCTGGTACTATAACTGAATGGCATGATTTACTAAGTGAAGATGGTAAAAATAAATTAAGAACGAAGGAAACAACATTTGCCATGTTTAGAAGTCTGTGTAAAGAAATTGAAACTGAATTCATTGGAGCTAAAATTGATTCTGAAGAAAAAGCACGAGAACGGCAAAGAAAAATTAACAACATAGAACTATGGGATATGAGATACCTAAAAAATTACATTGCAGAATTCAGTGAATATTATTATAAAATTGGGCATAATGAAACAAATCTTGGCATGTTCTACGACAAATTGTCATATCTTATAAATTCTATAATTAATGAAAGTTATATGGCATGGTTTGAATGAATAGATGTTGTAGATACCCTCGGATAGAGAATTTCTTATCTACGAAAATGGGTCAATGAATAATGCCTTGATGTGCAAAAGCAAAAGAAAATTAAGAAGCAGTTCTTAAGTTGCTGGGATTCACCTCACCAGTGGAGAAAAAAATCTGAGAAAAGAAGAAAAGAAAATTCTATAAGAAAAAGAGCTTTAATAAGCAGAGAGGCAAAAAATATAGGAGAAAATATTACAACAAATCAAGTCCTGAAAAACATAGATTTTTTAGGAAAGCTGCTTATTGCCTGGCAGGTAAAAACAATTATAAATGTTGGGCATGTGGAGAAGTGGGGCATTATGCTAGATTATCTTGAGCTTAGTGAAGATGAGGCTTTAGATCTAGCCCTAAGCAATAACAAAGGAATTGTTGAAATCATAGAGGACAATGAATGTGAAGAAAGTGATTATGAAGAAACCAGCCATATGATGGAAAGTAGCTCAGTAAGCCTCGGTGATCTCCAAAGAGAAGAGTCTGTAGTAGATAATGGTCATGAAGAAATCAAAGGAGATTGGGTTCTACCCATAATCAAAAAAGATATGATCTATAAAAATTCTATTTTTCAATTAAAAAGCAAATATGTGTGTGAAATGATGGAAGGAGATATGAAAATAAAGGATTGTAAGTATGACATTGGAGAAGTTAATCTTATTAATTGAGAAAATATCCTTAGACATAATAAAGATAGAAAGTACAGATATATCCATGTGGGAAGTGTCCAAGTTCAAATCGCTCCATTACAATATTGTGGTAAAGATATAGATCTTAACGCTTTGCTCTGTGATATTAGACATATTAAATTTAATAATCAGATAATCACAGGGATAAAAGCCAATTTATGTGATGGGTCAGGAGGTTTCAACTGTCGATTTGGATATTACGTAAGTCTAAAAGATGAATTTGCAAAAAACTTCCTATCCCTTAAAATAAAAACAGTTGGGATGGACATGAAAAGAGGAGGATATCCTTTAAGGATATTTTGGAAAATTATCTACAAGCTAGATAATATGATAGACCCTAAGACTAAGGCAACAATGATAGAAGCAGAAAAATTTGAAAGTCCTATCCCATGCAAAAGATCCAGAGGATCAAGTCCAATCCACAGGAGATAAAAATCGATCGATCTTAGATATCTAGCTTTGCTAATCCTACAAAAATCAATAAGAAAAATATAATAAAAATAGATGAGGAAGACAAAATTATCATTAAACCCCAATTATTAAGAAGTATGAGTACAAGGTCAGATTGGGGAGAAGGATCTTCATCCGCTAAAGAGGAGCTTAAGGAGGATGATAAAGTTAGCATGACCAATGAAATGAGTAGAATGAGTTTTGAGACTGCAAGGCCCAGTTTAGATCGATTAACAAGTCTAGATAGAAAAGTCATTGGGTACAAAACAAGATCTATTAGTGAACCAGTTTATGAGGATGAATTAGTAAAAAATATAACTATAGAGATATGCTATGAGGCTACCAATACAAACCCTAATAGCATCTATATCCCAATAAAGGTATGTTTAGAGGGATACAATAAATATAAATTATGTACCTACATAGATAGTGGTTGTTCTGTATGTTTTAGAAAAAGAACATTATTTCCTGAATTTATGTGAAAAAGAGCTAAAAATCCTTTACAAGTAAGAATAGCTGATAATAGTGTTATGAGCTACAATGAAGCCATAGAAGGATTGTGCATAGAATTCGGAGGAGTTCAATATATTATACTAGTTCTATGGGCTAATGATCAACCCTCTCATGATATGATTATTGAAAATAATTTTCAAAGATTATATTCTCCATGCACCCAGACCATAAACCAAATAATATTTACAATTAATGGTTACTCAATTCCTTTTGAAAAATTCAGTAAGGCTTACACTCATCACAAAATTGAATTTACACGCAACCAGCGTAGTGAAAAGGTAATGCCTGTACAACATGAAGTAGCACTAACAATCTCATTACTGGAGTTATCTGTTAAAGAGCAGATAATTGAACAACAAAAAAAAAATTATGCAAAGAACTCTATTCTGATAATCCTCTGAAATTTTGGGATAAAGACAAAACATTTGCTAAAATCACTTTATTAAATCTCAACACCATCATCCGAGTTAAACAAATAGTGTATATCCACCATGACATTCAAGAGTTTAATAAACAAATCAAAGAACTTCTCGATAAGGGATTAATTAGAAACAGTAAGAGTCCTCACACCAGTCCCGCTTTTATGGTAAGAAATCATGTTGAGGAAAAAAGAGGAAACGCCAGAATGGTAATCAATTACAAAAAGCTTAACGTTAACACTGTCTTTGATGGTTATTGTATTCCTAACAAAACAGTCTTTTTCAATAGAATTCAAGGAGTCTCTTGGTTCTCGAAAATGGATTGCAAGAGTGGTTATTGGCAGATAAAAATGGATGAGGAAAGCATTCCTTTGACTGCATTTACTGCCCCACAAGGACATTATGAATGGATAATAATGTCATTTAGTCTTAAAAATGCACCTCAAATACTCCAAAGAAGAATGGATAATATCTTCAAAGACCTTAATCATTGTTGTCTAGTTTACATTGATGATATCCTTATCTTTTCTAAAATCATAGAGTAACATAAAAATGATGTTCTGGCTGTTACCCAAAGATGCATTGGTCATGGTATTATACTTGGAAAAAACAAGTGCATTTACGCTGAACAAGAAATTGATTTCTTAGGTCTAGAAATAAAAGTTAGACAGATTATTCTACAAAAACATATTCTGAAAAAAATAGAAAATTTTTCTGAAAAAATTGAAGACAGGAAGCAATTAGAAAGGTTTCTAAGATGTCTTACCTATGCTTCTGATTTCATTAAAGATTTAGCTAAACTAAGAAAACTATTACAGCAAAAACCCAAGAAAAATGTTAGCTGGACATGGACTATTAACGATACAAAGATTGTTCAAAATTTCAGGAAGATGTGCAAAAATCTTCCTATCCTTAATTTGTCTAATGAGGAAGATGATTTAATTCATGAGATAGATGCCAGCAACGAGCACTGGAGTGCGGTACTCAAAATCAAAGAAGGAGAAAAACTCTGCAAATATTACAGTGAAAGCTTTAATAAAGCAGAATGCAACAATCCCATAATGGAAAAAGAAATTCTTGCAGTCATAAGGAGAGTTGAAAAATTCTTAATCTTTTTAGCCCCTAAACCTTTTCTCATTCGAACTGATTGCAAAGGAATACTTGGTTTTGTGAAAAAGAATTTATCAAATATGCAAGCGCAAGAGCGACTCCTACATTGACAATTATGGCCTAACCAGTTTTTCTTCTCTATTGAACATATACAAGGATCGAAGAACTCTCTGGCAGACATTCTAGCTCTAGAACTCACCAATGGTGATCATCAAAGTTGACCCCATGCCAAAAAAGGAGGAAATCCTTAATGAAATGCCACTTCTACTAGAATGGGTTACACCTTCTAGTAAAGTCCTTATTGATAACCTGAAATTCTATACAAAAGTAGATCACGCTTTGATATACTTTCTACTACCTACCTAATAGCTCAAAGATTTTTCCTTCTAGAATTACAAATTAGCTATCTTCGGTGTCCTTATGATATCCAAGAAAAAATAAGTTCTCATATCCAAGAAAAATGGTTCAAGGAATGGTATGTAGCCTGCGTCGACTTTTATCATCATTATTCCTGTGATATTTGGGAGTCTTGGAGTACAACGATCTACTTTTCCGACAGATCTAGAGTTGGTGGCATTTGTTTCCCCGCCAATTCAATATCTCCCCGAGATCCTATCTTCAAAGCCTGAAAATATGGGATGATTCTTTACTTTTCAGAAGTCCCAGATCCTAATTTCCTATTTTTCTCAATCTTAACTGAGTTCCAGCAATACATGTTCAAAAGATTCCATTGGATTCTTAAATCTCTTGAGGGACCAACAAAAATTCCAATTCACAGATACTTAACTTTGGAGGTTTATAGCACCCTGATTGAATATCAAAATGGAAAAGCCAAACAAGCCCATTATCTTGTCCAAATTATTGATTGCGATGATCCCAACGATCAACGACAAAATTGAATTCATGGAGATCCGGTACATATAGTTACTGATCCTGCATTAGCAAAGGCTATTGGGTTTTTCAACATTTGTCATCAATGTTGGGCATTGATTGAAAAAGAAAAAACACTAATGCATTGTGGAAGCACTACTTTTGCCTATAGTAACGAATTCAATGATTACATGAAAGTGGACGCTGCAAAATCAGAAGATATTTTTGATTATCTCTTTGGTATTAGAGTTGGAAAATTCTTATCAGAAGAAGGAAAGAAATATCTCCTTCAATTGTTTGAAGAATATGATCCAGAGCATCTTAACCAAATTAATGATGGTCTGGAAGATATAATTGGAGATGAAGGCATGCAGAATCTCAATAATGACAACTAATCTTGTCATCATTAACATTTCTGAAAAAGCTGTCCTATTATTATACTATTTTGACAAGTGTTTGGCTTGTAAAATAAAGTGTGTACTGTAGCCGACAGTGTACTGTAGACAACTGTAGTCATGTGAAAAATCTTTATGTACTGTAGCCTTTAGGGCATCCTATGTACCCCCATCCCCTCTATAAATAGAGTGGTCGACAGCTGAGAAGGACACGGTCATTTGAGCATTCTTGAGCAAACGAGAAGTTGAGTTTCTCTATTTCTCTATGAACAAGCATCTCTAATAATCTTAACTTAAGTCCCTTTTCAAGCTTTCTGTTATAATATTTCCACTTTCAATCTTTCAATAAAAGAAGTCTCCTAGTAGGGAACGTTACCCAATCGAACCTTATGTCTTAAATATTATAATTTCTTGATTAAAGTCTCACTATCCTTGAAAAAAGATTAAAAACTTGATTAATGACTACGGTCCGAGGTAGGAAACAAAACGAATCTATGATGTACCTGATCTAAGGAAGGAGTGGTTGAAATTAACAATCTCTGTAAACCGGAAGCTAGAAGAATGCCGGAGTCCAAGCCGACTAAGTTCATGTAACGATCGAAACTCTTTAATTAAGTTTTAATTATTTTTGCTAAGCAACGTGGGTCGTTAATCACAGAAAATATAATATTTATGATGTAAGTAGTAGTTTGTGATAACTAGTACTATTGAAGTCATTATAAGAAACTCAAACATAAATATAAGCTTAGTTTTGCAAAGCAGCTCATAACTTTGAAGTATTTGCATTTAAAGTTCTTTAGGGACCTAGTAATAAATATTCAGACTCCAAAAATCATTTACGCCAAGGCTCAGAGGTTTCGAAAATTATTTTCAAAGTTCGTGAGGTCCGAAAATTAATACACCAAACCACAGGGGACCGAAGTGCAAATTTTTCCCTCTCTCACTCAATATATGCTATCTCTCTCTCACTCAGTCTATGCTCTATCTCCCTCTTAGCGCCCCTCCTATCTGTCCCTCTCTCATTCTCTATCTATGCTGCCCCAAATTTCAACTGGGCAAGTTGATATGGGCTTCTGGAGGTTCAATTTTGGCTTTCTTTTCTAGTAATGCTTAGATTAGGTTTTACATTTTCAAGCTAATTGCGGGTAATGTGGGCTTGTGCTTCAAATCTGAATCTGTTATCCTCTTGCACAGTTAAGAGTGAAGCCATCAACTCTATTGAGGTATTCTCTTTTTCTCTCTACCTGCTTGTA
>NCQT01066030.1:9723-20577 GCA_002740465.1 Stenocereus thurberi
CCTCTACAGTAGTGCTGGCCGGGCCCTAGCCGTGCTTACCTCCAGCAAGGATGACGTCCCCGTCCTGATTACAAAGAACAAACCCAACCCCGAAAAGAGTCCTCGAAAACTGTGCATCGAAATTTAGCTTGAGATACCCAGCTGTGGGGGGAGCTCTACGCGATTGGATGTTTAGTTGGAATCATTGTGGTCTCGCCCTCGTTGGCTTCTCGGTAAGCTTTGACGAAATCAATAGCTCGCTTGGCAAGGGTGTGGAGATTCTTGTCCGTTTTATTGAAGATGAAATGGTTTCGGGCATTCCAACCCTCCCAAAGAACTGCCCAGAAATCACCAAAGCCATCGCTGTCGAGGAGGCGCCTAGCTCGATCAATACAATCTTCCAGGGTATGATATTTGGTTGTCCAGAGGAGTCCATCAATATCACTACCTTGCCATATCTGGGACGCTATGGGGCACTCTAGAAGTGCGTGTATGTCTGATTCTTCAACGTATCCACAAATGCTGCAGGACATAGAGAAGTTAGGAATGTGTTTGGAAATGGCTAAGGCCGAGGGGAGCATACCTTTTACCACACGCCAGGAAAATAATTTTATTCGAGGGGGACTGTGACAATTCCAGATAGCACGCCATAGAGAATGATCATTTGATGAGGAGGACCCGGCGCTCACGTGGGAATCAGCTATGAGCATGTGATAAGCAGAACGGACGGAGAAGAAGCCCTGTGGGTGATAGTGCCAAGTAAGCTTGTCGAGCGGCCAGGAGTTACATATGGGGATTTTTAGGATCAGCTCTAAATCACAATCAAGGAAAATTTGACGTATTAAAGATTCGCGCCAGCAGGCCGTAGTGTGGTCAATGAGGTCAATGACCTTGAGGTCTGCCCATGCATTGATTTTCGGTGTACTTGGATGAAAGGATGTGGGACGGGGCAGCCATCGATCGTCTCAAATATTTAGAGCATGCCCATCACCTACAATCCATAGGGATCCCTGAAGGATAATGCTTTGGACGTTCCACAAGCTGCGCTAGGTGTAGTCGGGGCGGTTTTCGAGCAATGCGTTAAGGAGGTCGCCATGCGAGTAGTATTTTGCTCGCAGGAGTCTAGCCATAAGTGATTCGGGATTTTTTAAGATCCGCCATAGCTGTTTGGCTAAGAGGGCCTCGTTAAAAATTTTCAAGTCCCTGAACCCTGGACCACCATCGTCCTTTCTTCGGCAGAGATACGATGCATTAATTCAGTGAATTTTATGATCTGTTGGGTGGTGACCCTACCAGAAACCTACTATCGCTGATTGGATGGATTAACATAGTTCCTTGGATAACTAGAAGACACTCATAATGTAGGTAGGGATTGCTGGAGCGACAACTTTTATCAGCACTTCCCTGCCCGCCCAGGATACAAGTCTATCCATAAAACTAGAGAGTCGTTTCTTGATGCGATTAACTAGGAAGAGGAATGGTTTCTTTCATGAGTGGCCAACACAAGTAGGGGCTCCCAAGTATTTTTCGTGCTATAGCACTTCCTGAATGTCCAAGCATAATGTAATTTGCTGACGGCGTTTGAATGGAACTTTTGGATTGAAAAACCACATTTGTCTTTGTGAAATTGATCATTTGCCTGGATACCCTTTCATATTTCGCAATACGTCCCAGAGAGCTATCGCTTGGGCTGCTGTTACACCACAAAAAATCATCGTGTCATCCGCAAATAGTAGATGGGAAATAACTAGCGCCTGGTTGCATAAAGAGTACCCATGCAGAGTATTTCGAGCCACCGCCCTTTTAAGAAGACCAGACAGTCCTTCTGTTATGAAAAGAAAGAGATATGGAGAGAAAGGATCATCTTGCCGGATGCCTTGACTGGGTATAACATGGCCTTGCGGAACCCCATTAATAAGGAATGAAAAAGAAGTCAATTTAATGCATTTCATTACAAGGTCCACCCATTGTTGGCAAAACCCCAGTCTATGCATGACATTAGCCAGAAAAGGCCATTCCACTTTGTCAAAGGCCTTCGACATGTCAAGTTTCATGGCCATTGAGCCTTTTGTACTTGAGTTTCTATGCCACAAATTATATGATGCAACCATTAGGACATTTTCTTTACCCAACTAGACCCGTTTTTTAGTCTAGGCCACTGATTGTAAGACTATCCCACTCATATGACTAGGCCTTCTCTCACTTTTCTTCAATTTTGTCTGAGCCCAACTTGTTACCCCTCCCTCTCGCCAAAATTTGATTCCTTTTTTTTGGCTTTTCACGTTGTCTTCTACCTCTCTTCACCTTTGCTCTACTTTGCTCTACTTCATCAATTGGATTCTTTGATTTTGGTCTTAGGTCTTTTTCTTTTCATGTCTATTCCTTCAATTATGGCAGATTTCGATCTTAGTGAGCTTACTGATCTTGAAGATCTTTCCAATGGGAGTTTTTCCTCAAGTTTGAGTTATACATTGCGGATTTGTTTTCCAGTTTCAAGGTTTCGACTTTTAAGCTATAATTTTGTGTCTATAACCTAATTTTTGATTTCTTTTAAATTAAATTGTGTGCGATTTTAAATAATGCTCATGTTTTCTTACTTGTTGAATTTTGGAGTTCAACTATGTTGGTTTGTTGATGCTCGATTCTATTTCAGTTTTGAATTGTGTAGTTTGAGTTTGCTAAAATTATGTATCATTGTTTGTGATTTTGTTATTAGTTAATCTTAAACGTTGGTATAAGCATTCATTTGCCAGTTGTCCTGTGTTAATTCTATTTTCTATTAATGATAATAAAACAAGGTTTAACTCAGTAAAAACATTTGCTGAGCTCAGTAGTAAATAAGGTTATAGTCACAACAAAAACCGCTCATCTCACTAAAATAAAGGTTGTGCTCACTAAAATATAATTTGTGCTTGCAAGTAAAAAAAAAGGAAAATAATTTTTTAGCTCACTAATAATTAACATTCATGCGCACTGTAAAATGTGTTCAAGTCACTAAAATGAACTTTTTTCTCACTAAAATATGATCTTGTGCTCATAGGAAAAAATAGATCCACCTCACTAAAACCAATTTTCAGCTCACTCAAAATGATGATTGCCTCTCTATAAATACCTATGTTTTTTTGGTTTTGTTTTACAGATGACTGTTTATTTTATCTTTCCATATAAGATCAGCCTATTGAAGTGACTATTGATAGAGGGAACTTTGTTTCAGATTTTTGTAACACTGTTATTGTTTTAAAAGGTAATGATGTGGCTTTGGTGTAACTTTGTTGTGGTCGACAAAGGTAAAAGTGTGCTTGTTGTGTTTAATTCTACTGTAGCTGATAAGAAAAAAGTATGATTGTTGTGTCTGAGTATGCTATTGAAGTTATATAGGTTAATGAGTCAAAAATGACCGATAAAAGGGTTAATTCTTCGAATGAAGTATTTGAGGTATACAATGAGTACACTTTTCATAAGGGCTTTCTTGTGGGTTATAGTCAATGAGGGAGGAAAAAGGATTCATAGGAGTTGTATTCAAAGGAGCTCAGCTGTGGCAAACAAGGTTATATAAAGGTGTCAAGGTAACAGAGCAAAGAAATTCGTTAAACAGAGCATTAGGTGTAATTGCAACATTGAGCATGACATGATTCACAATCACGAATTGCTTTTTGATGAACAAGTCCATAAGCTAAATTCACGTAAAAAATTGAGAAAAAAACTCATGTTGATTATTTTTAGANNNNGAGGAAAAATGGTATGAAAGTCGCTCATGCTTATGAAATTCTAAGAACTGAAGTTGGAGGCTTACCATTACTTAGATTTAGTAAAAATAATACCCACAACAGTGCTGCAAACGAATTTAAAAAGGTTGCAAATAGGAGTGATGCTAATTATTTGATGTGTGTTCTAAAAAAATAGGTATTTCAATGGGCAAGATTTTTTTCACAAGTTTAAACTGAATGAGAGTGACTATTTGATGAGCTCTTTTTATACAGATTCACAAATAAAATCTAATTGTTTGTTGCTTAGTGATCTCTGCGCATTTAAAATAATATATCGAACCAAACGATATTAGACGATATTCACCACTTTTGTTTATATGAATCAACATGCAGTGAATGTTATGGTTGGATGTTGTTTTCTGATGATTGAGAACGTTAAAACTTTTGTTTAGCTATTTGGAAGATTTTTGAATGCTATGGATAATGTGTAGGCTACACCTTTAATGACTAGTCAAGCGTTTTCTATGGAAATCTCAATGAAAAATGTTTTCCCTTTGGTGAAGCATAAGTTGTATACTCGACACATTTTGGAGAATTTAAAATATAATACTGGTCATCTTATGGTTTGGGTAGATTTTTGATAATCTAACCATTTTTTGATGGGGTGTGACATAGAAGTAGAGTTCAATTTTTGTTGGGCTTGATGAGTTATGTTGTCGTTCCGCCTTCTTGTTGCTAAGTCATTTTTTCTACTCTCCACTGTCCTATGTCATTGCTCATTGCCTTTGTTATAGCTTGCTCACTACTGTTTACAATTTTTTTCTTGTTTAAGTCTGGTTGAAGAGTTTAAATGTTGTCAGAGTGTTTAGTTGGTTGTATTATATTGGTTGAAAGAAAACTGGTGTCCAATCATGTCTAAGGATGTATTTTCTAGTAACATTTTATCTTCGCAAAGGAGTGAGTCTAAAAATGTTTCTTTATCATAACGTGTCAATGCTACTTGCATTTTGTTTGCTTTTTACAATATTTATGTGATGTTGCGGCTGAGTGGAAGTACAAGGAGAAGGATGAGAATGTGAACAATAAGGATGGTTTCCCTAAAATGTACTTGCCACATCTTGGCCTTTCATAGCATGCTGTGAAAATCTAGACAAATAATGTCTAAAAAGTTTTTGAGAATGAATGCATCAAAGGTGAAGGGTGTTGTCAAGATGTGCTCAACTCCACTAAAACTCCTTATGGCACAGAGCATGTATATGTTGCTTATGAGAATCGATTTAAAGAAGTTCGGGTTTGTGGTTGGGTTCAATCTCCCAAATCAAAGTATCATTTGTGGCTACAAGAAATATAATGGGGGTGGTATTCTTTGATACCACCATTTATGTATTTTTAATGTGCATTGTGTGCTAAAGCTTCCTAATCAATTTATTTTGAAATGATAGACTAGGCCAGCTACACCTCATTAGGTTCTAAGAGAAGATTCAAGTAGTAATGTGCCTAGTGCTCATCATTCTATTTCGGGGTTTAAAATGCATAGATCATTTGAGTTTCTTTTGCTTGCAAGTGAAGCTAATATCCGGGCAAGGCAAATTTGTGAAGAAACTTTTGGGAAGTTAAAGGTAGATGGTGATGTAGTTGTTGGTTCAATCTATGTTTCTGATGCAGAAGATGATCAATAGGGAAGTTGTGATGAGCAAGTCCTTTAGAATCCTCTTAATTCTAGATAGAAACATTGAAGGACTGTCATAAAGAATATTATGTTCAAGAAGATGTCTAACATTGTAAAATCAAGGAAGGCAAAGTTTAATCCAAGGAATGGAGGCGATGCATCATAATCACAGATTAAATTCGTTTCACTTATCTCAAATTTTCTTAGTTAGTATGTGATATAGCTCCCAATAATATCTATTGCAAGTCACTGGAAAAATATATAATAAGTCATGCTATATGCTCCCTAAAACTGTGTTCCCACTACTAAAAGTGGTAATATGCCTACTAATATTTTTCGTCGTGATGTCTTTTGTTAATAGGTTGTCCTTACAAGTGCATCTCATACAGTAGTACATTTTAATGAAATATATTGTTTAGCTTGATTTTGTATGAAAAGTTACAACCACTAAATGGGGTATCATGTTTATCAGTTAGCTGAGTGTTGTTTCTAGAGCTGCAAAAATCCATGGATAATTTTGTTCTTGCCTATTATGTTGCTTCTATGAAAGTTGTTTTATTATGAGAGTTAGATTTCTCACTATGATATAAATATAAACAAGGAATTTTTTGTGTTTTTGCATGTCAACTACGAATCCAATATAAATTTTGTATCACTAAGTGATTTTTATTATTATATGATCAGAGTGTGTTCATTTGGTATAGTTATGCGATTAGTTTTTATGTGTATTTCCTTGTACGTCTACTAAAAATATTATTTGCTCAAAAAATAGGTGCTCACATATTTGAAGAGTTTAGCATTTGCTTTGACCATTACTAAAGGTTTTGAATTTGACACATATAGTAGCGCTATTGTAATTCAGGTTTTACTTTAATAATCATGTCTTTGTGGGGTTTAAAAACTCTTCTTATGTATTGCATTAACAAGTTGTGGGCTTCTTTTTAGTGCTTATGATGTTTTGGTAGTAGTATAATAATTTTCAGTAGTTTTTTAATTAGGTTTAAAAGTATGTTAAATATAGTTTTTTGGTTTGGCCACTATATGAGGTTTATATTTTTGTTTCGATTTAGTAAATTGTCTCAAATAATTTTTAAAATTTTTCAATATATTGCTCCAACCTACTAGTATTGTTTGTTAGCTCACTAAAATTTACAAAATTTTTTATCCCTAGTTTTGGTGATGTTGCGCATTACAAAAGCATACTAGCTCACCATATGAAATCCTTTTTGTTCTGAGTACAACTTATTGTTTTATTATATTTATATTTATTTTCCACGTAAATCACATGACTTTGGTTTTGATTTTATGATGTTTCTCACTGTACATTCAATATAGCTCACTAGTATTGGTTGTTGGCTCACTAAATTTTGACATATTTTTTAGGGTTTTTTTGTTGGTTTTTGGTGACCTAACCTTTCAAAAGCATATTAGTTCACTATAATTAAGTTTCAGTCCACTAAAATGTAGGGAATATTTTCTATAAAATATTGAAATTATATATCATATTATTATCTACATGTGTTCTAAGTCCAAACTAAAGGGAACCCAATCCCAAACTAAAGGGAAGGGTCTGTAAAATCCAATGTGAAGCAGTCAAAGTCATTTCCTAAATGCAGACATCTAACTTACAGAGGAAAAAAATGAGAACTGTTTAAGCTTATAATCAAGAGTAATAAGGACTCTCTATAGAACAATACCACAAGTGTGGAAGTTTTGCCTATAAGAAGGATCTAAAGACTGAATACTCACGCTAGAGTGGAGGATGAACCATATGCTTTTAGATGCCAGTCAAGAAACCAAGGATAAACAAAGATGAAAAACTACAATAATGGGGAAAAAAATTTCAGACATGATACCACAACTGGACCATACCCATGAGGAAGAAGGGATTAATTTGGGAGATGGTGAGTTGCCTCCTAAAGGTAGCTTGAGGTTTGATAATTTAATTGGCTTAGAAGAGGGGATGGATCTTGAGGAAATAGAGTGGGAAGCTACATTAGAAGCGCCTAATAAGAAAATTGGTGATAATGAAAATCTAGAGGAAGGCAAGCATTTCTTGGATAAGGAAAACAAAGAAATGGGAAATTCATTGCCTACAGAAAGTTCATCTCAACCATTAAGTAGCTGCCTTGAAACCCCTTGTTTTTCAAGAGCGCAGAATGACTTGTAAGGATTATCAGAGGCACAGCTAGAGAGCTAAGGTTCTAGCAAGGCTGGAGTTGTTCTACATAAGATTGGCAATATTAGTTTGGGCGTACATAATAAAGTGACGTTCACAATAGGCTAGCAGCATTCTAAGAACCCATAAAGACCAGCTGATGGGAAGAATATAAGTTTTAAATTTGTAACCACAAGTGCACAATTTATCATCGAGTACCTGGGTTATCGTCAATTAGGAGTTGGGTTTCAAGTACCGGGATTAGATCAAAATTTTCAAGTTAGGCTAAGTGAAAAGGAAAGAAAGACAAACTAAATTAAGCTAACAGATACACAAGAAGAGGCTTGGAGTTATGATTGAGCCAATTGATGAACGAAGTAATTGAGATGAGTCTTAACCTACGCAACCTATACCAAAAGCTAGAGAAGGTTAATTGTACCATCGAAGACCACCAAGCCCTCTCTCAAGGGTCATGAGCTAGTCTAATTACTTTAACCACCTATTTTCATGGGGTTAACCTAATTAGACCACCAGATTAGCAACCCTCACACCTAGCTAGGATTCATATTATTTTCATGTCCAAATCCCGGTTATCCTCTCTCCTACATTAGCTAATTCACCTCACCTCTCGGCATAAGTTAATCACCCTAAAATATGGATGAAAGCTCTCTCAAGAATTCATCGAACACTTAGCAGGCTTGAGAGATAGTGCTCAATAATTTCTAGTGGACCAATGAACAAGGCCAACATAAGCGGGTTAGAGGTAAGCTTAAACTTGATGCACTTACATTACTTAATGCTAAAGTAGATTCTATGACTCAAAGGTTAGAATGATTAAATGTGAATGCTGTGAATTCTAGTGCCCCCACCCCAATCATGTGAAATATGTGGTTCCATTGACTATTTGATTGAGAATTGCCAAGTTGGAAGGCCTTTTGCCCAAAACACTAGCAACTAAGTCAATTGTGTCAATAATTTAAACCCAAGACTAACTAATAACCCTTATTCCAATACTTATAATTCGAGTTGGAGAAACCACCCAAGTTTCTCATATAGGCCTAATCCTTTCACAATGCCCCAAATGAATGCTTGGTAGCCTCTTGAATTTCAAGGATCTCCCTTCCCAAAACTAGCTCACCAAAAGTCCAACCTCGAGGCAACGATAGAGAGCATGCTTTTGGCGTAACAAAAGCAAGATGAGTATACACAATAATTAACCTCTAAGGTTGATGTGCTTGAAACTCATAATAAGATGTTGGAAGCCCAAGTAGCCTAACAAGCTAGCTCTTCTTCTATACCTCCAGGTAGACTATCAAGTAAACCCAAATCTAACCCCTGTGAGCATTGTAATTGTGCTACCTTGAAGGAAGGGGAGGATCACCCTAGAGACTCCAGAGACATGCCAATTTAGGAGGGCATAGAAATGATCATGGTTAAGAGTAAGGAGAGAAATTATGGTAGCAAGGCTATGATTTTCCTAGAGAATGATAGCTTATAGATCCCCACAGTTTTCCATCTAAGCTTATTGATCCATGTAGCTTCTTTATCCCTTATGTCATGGGAAAAGTGAAAATTGAGTGAGCCTTTTATGACCTTGGTTCAAGTGTCAGTTTGATGCCCTACTCTTTGTTTCAGAGCCTTCATTTAGGACCATTACGACCTGCACCGTTTTCACTCCAATTAACAGATGGTTCTGAAGCGCGATCCTTAGGTAAATTAGTGGATGTGCCAGTCAAAATAGGAGATATTTGGATGTTGGAAGACTTTATTATTGCTAATATGGCTGAAACCGATGATGCCCAAATTATTCTTGGTAGGCCCTTCTTGGCTACTTTAGTTGCAATATGGATGTAAACGGGGGGCGGTTAACATTTGAACTAGAAGGGCGTTATACTATTTTCTGTTTTATGGATGAAAGAGTGGTTTCCCCTAACTCTTCCCAATCAGATGTATTTCCCCTTTCCTCTAAGATTGGCATGGAGGATGTTTTGAATTGTCAAGATCCTTCCAATTTTGATTAAATTTCCACTGAGGATTCCGATCAAGGGTATGTTAAGGTGTAGTTTGCTGCTCCTACGCCACCTAGCATACCTAGGTTTAGGCCCATGCTTCTAATGAGTACACTATGAGTGATTATTGCAAGTTTGCCTAAGTGGTTCTCGCTTTGCCTCATATGGAGGGAGTCGATGTAGACTTTGATTTGGGGATTGAACAAGATGATAGTGGCGATCTAATGGACCACGCACTTGGTTAGTCTTGTAGACTGACAATATGTTATGGCGTCAATTGATGATGACGAAAGACCTCCAATAGGGTGGTATCTTTGTTTGAAGGAGTTCAATTTCGTAGTTCGCAGTAAAAATGCTGTTCATATGCTTAGCAATCTAGACCGCACATAGACGCATGGTCAAGCTCTTGAACTTAAAATAGCGCTTCTTGGGAGGCTCTTTTATAGCTTTGATTCTCTTTTNNNGTAGTTTTTATAATAAAAAAAGAGTGGAAATAAACAAAAAAAAAAGAGAAAAGAGACAAAAAAGAAAAGGGAGAAGACAAAAAATAAAGAAAGAACAAAAGAAGAAAACATAAGAAAAAAAGGAAGCAAAAATGATGAGCACCGTGGTCTGTATCACTAAAATCCAGCCCATGACGTGCCCACCCAGCAAAATAAAAAAACCATGCGTCCAGCAGACACCACGGTCTGACCGTGGTGCCCCCCATGGACTGTGGTGCTCTACTATATGCCACGGTCAACGATTTTGACCGTGGTGCCTCTTCCCTTCCGCAACAATCATCCTCAACCTCCCTCTTTCTCTGACTACCTCTTTCATTCTCTCTCTAAAACCTCCATTGTTAAACCCAATATTTCTTCCTCATTTCTTCCCATTTTTACACCATTTTAAACCCAAAATCTTCCCTTTTCACTTAATCTTTCTATTTCTCCCACAAATTTCATATCTTTCCACCATTTTCTTCTCTAAGTTTATATCACCTTCACCCATCCTCCATAACCATCTTCTTCTTTCTCTAATTCTTTCTTATTTTTCACTGAAATTCTTCATTTTTCTTTCTTATATCTTATTTTTTGGGTTTTTGTTTCAATTTTTCTTGCATTTTGCAACCATGGAACCAAAGAAGAGATAAAGGAGCATCAAGGAGGAGGGAACATCGAGCCAAGCACTATCCCAGCCTTAAGAGACCTCCTAAACTTCCACCAACGCACGAGGTCAAGGCAACATTTCTCATCCTTTTAGTTTAAGTAACCTGAACATGTTGCTCGATATGCTTGCTTGAATGAATGAATTGTTGTGGCAAACGCATTATTACGATGAGGAATTATTAGG
>NCQT01066034.1:12213-22628 GCA_002740465.1 Stenocereus thurberi
AAGCCTTCAACTATCAATTTAAACTTTTTGATGAGATGGTTCTTGAACAGTTTCCATCACTAGCTTTCATACTCGCAACAACTGTACAAGCGTTGGGGGAGCACTATATTTTTCTTGGCAGGATACTGTTGAGTTGATGGGTTAGGCTTATCCTAGACAATTTGAAATCTACTCCTTCCCCTTGGGCCTGTGGTAACCCATCGAGTTGCCCTAAGATGTGGGCCCAATGGGTCAGCCATTCATTGCTGCTTACCATTATTTTTTTTAAAAAAAAGGTCAAGTAATCGAGTTCACACTAGCATCATGTACCTACACTTGTGGCATGCAGACATGTAGACAACTTGCCCAGTGCTGGACAGCGCGCTGTGGAAAAGTTGTGTCTGCTTCTTTTGTTTGGTCTTCATCTAGATCATTTGACCACTGCTTTTGAAAGATCTATGGAAACCTTCATCAGCATTCACAAATTTTTATGCTTTTCAGTGGGGAAGCCATATCTTAATATAGTCAAACAATGTCAGCTCTAAGTACCCCCAAATCCCCTATATAAACAAACATGCATAGTTTACAACAAACATCACAACACTTTAGGAACAAAGAAAGGGGGCCAAAAAAAAAAAGAGAAAAAAAAAATACCCCATGGCTTTATTGCACCATGTAGTAGTAGCCTATGTATTCTCCTCCATAGTCACGTATTCTTTGGCCTATGATGCACAAGGATCCTACTGCGACCCGGGCTCAGGCATAGTCGGTGGGGGGCCAGTATCAACCAACATAGCCCACTTGTTAGCCGGCTTGATCCCCAAATTCGAGCAGGGTGCTACATTTGTTGAGTCCTCATACGGCAAGGGGAAGAACCTTGTCTATGGTCTGGCCCAATGCCGGGGAGATGTGGACCAGAGGAACTGTTTGGGCTGCATCCACGACGCAGCCCAAGAGATCCAATCCTCCTGCACCAACCTAGCTGACGCTCGGATTTGGTATGACTTCTGCTTCATTCGGTATAGCCAAGAGCAGTTCTATGGCAAAGTGGATACCTCAAATGGGGTATTGATTGGGAACCAGGAGAATGTGACTGACATCAAGTCTTTCAGTAAGGACTTAGGGAAGTTGTTTGACAAGATCAATGCTGATGCTGTCAAGCCTACCAGTGGAGGGTTCGCCACAGGGGTGAAGGACGTATCAGCATTTGACACGATATATGGGATGGCTCAGTGCACTAAGGACCTGTCATCTCTGTCTTGTGCTGAGTGTTTGAACACTGCAATTCAGAATTTTCAGGACTTCTGCAGTGGTAGAAAGGGGTGCAGGGTGTTGTATAGTACTTGCTCTATCAGATATGAGTTGTACCCTTATTTCTTCCCCATTGGGTCTCAGAAAACTCCCAGCGAGGTTCTAACGAAACTGGTCGTCCATCATTAGATTGACCGTCATCCAGAATTTGAAAAAGTCGCGCAAGGCGCACGAAATAGGCGTGCTATATTGTGAGCGTTATCTATGTGTAATGTATGCTTATTCTGAATAATGAAACTTGATTTCAAGTCTATTCATCATGGAAATTGACAGCTAGTGCATAAGAATTTGCAGCGATTGAGTAGGCCATTAGGGATGGCAGTTACATTCAAGTTCAAGATAGATCGGAGTCGATCCTAGACAAAATGATTCGATTTGAATCCAAGATAAAAGTCGAGCCCGCATCCAATAAAAATAACCCGAATTCGAATTGAATTTGGATCATATTCGAAGGCAGGCTAAAATCCGATCCGATTTTTAATTCTATCAGACTAATTTTTTAAATGTTTAAAGTTTGAAATTGGAAATCTAAAATTTGTAGAGCTTAAAAATCTATCCCTCTCAGCGCTTCTCAAATATAGTTTTTATTTTTAATTATTTTTTGTCATCATGTTATTTTAATTTTTAATCGGTAAAAATAGAAACGCGAAGAGCCCTACCGATTGGGTGCTCCTCTCCAATCCTCTCATTGTCGTCAATTCTCGTCTCACACCTCAATCCTTGCCCCTCTCTATCTCTCTGTTTCTCTCTCAAACTCACGATACTCAGCAGTCAACTCTCTCTGTCTTTCTGTCTCTCTCTCTCTCCTATTTGGCGTTCTTTCGCTCTTCATCTACTCTGTTACTAGTCACCCGTCACTGCCTTCAACCTTGTTACAAGCCCCTTCTCTTGCCAACTCCCGCAACAACTGCTTCCTCGCCAATCACCAGCAGCAGCCCATTGAATTTGAAATATGTTCCTTCTTTCATTCCTTGTGCAGTTTAAATGTTCAAGATTTGATTAATATGATAGACAATGCATCGGCAGGTGAATAGAATAAGATTGAATAAAAAAACAGTGCAAAATTATTTTGGGCAAAGTGTATCATTCCAGATTGGATTTAAATCCACGACTCCAATCCAATCAAGCTCGGATCGGATTCGAAGGTTACTCTTCGATTCTTCAGATCGGTTTTGAATTAGATTTTGGGATTTGAATCTGATTTGTTGGCATCCCTACAGACCACCGTAGGATAAAAGAAGTAATCAATAATTTCGTCATCCATCATAAACTTCCATCAAAAATCTCTGTTTTGCTTCCACTTCTAAGCAAGGTACCCTTATGTCCAACCTTTCATTTCCTTTACTGTAGTGTGGAATCTGGATATGTTAATGAACTCGAACTTTACAATTCTACGTGGCTTGTTTTGTTTCAATTCATCAATATTGTATACCAAACAAAACTTGAGGTGAGTGTATTTCAAGTCACATAGTTTTAGACTTGATGTGAAAATATAAGCAAGCACATCTGATTTAAAAATATCAAGAAGCACACACAGAGAAGACCCCACCGCCATATGAGATAATTTCATAGTGCCATTGTGGAGTATGGACCAAAGAGGACGTGAAGACTGAAGGGCAATAATAAAGCTACCTCGCCATTCAAAATAATCAAAGCAGCCCAACGCGCTTTCAAAAATATATCAGGGGTTTTTTTAATGTTTTTATTTTTACTGAGCCCTTAACAGGTTCGTGGGGGGAAGGTAAGGTTTGGGCACAACGTTAATAAGACACAAAAGTCTAATTAGATCTGTGTCAGAATTGAGAAATTCCAAACTCAACATTGGCAGCTAAACACAAGGGTCGTGCTAGGATTTGAGCTGGGCTTGGTAAGGTAGGGACCTTGATCGTTCTGGCATTCCCAAGCAGCCAAACTCTTGCATTTATGGGCATGCCCCCATTTTTCTTTCACTTCAACGTAGGCTGCTGAGTTGGGAGTCGCCACATACTCTGGTCCCTCCAACTAAATTATGCTAAGAAGAAATCATTAGATTCCCAGTCCAAATTATACATCTTTCAATCCCTTCAGTCCTCATTGGTTTTCTACTTTTCTTCATCACTACGTATTCCGGAATGCTCCACTGTGGGGGTGGGTCATGGACCAAGTTAGGTCAGGTTTGATAGGCCCGTTTACAAAGTGGGTCAGGTCGGATCATGACCAACATGTTAACAATTTGGGTCGGGTCGGTCTTTTATATAAAAAAATTTGGGCAGGCCCAGGTTGGCCTATACGCGATCTGCTTTTAGCCTATTTTAAAATGGAATAAACTTGCATAAAAAAATATGTATAATAACTATTCTTATGCATAAACTATTGGTAATAAGTTAACTAATTGTAACGTGTAAATTAGTGTAGAAAGTAGGTTGAAAAAGTAACGGGTTATTAAACGGACTGTTAACGGGCCGCTCCAATTGAACCCGTTAATATGCTTTCATGGACCGGCCCATTATTGACTCGATCCATTATTAATCCGACCTCTTATTTACTTTGTTTTAAATGGACCTGATCCATTAATAAACTAATGACCATGGTTAGACAAAAGCTCTTCGGTCAGCATGCCACTGACCTTTTTATATGTTTCTAATATTGCACAAAGGCTATCAAGTTGTCTTATATTCCATTAAGAAAACATTAATTGTCTAATAGGCCACTCATAGGCCCGTAGACCAGTTACAATAGATTAACCGTGAAGAAGAGGGAAAAAACAACAGAATTAAACGCTGAAACCCAAAAAAAAAAAGAAAAACTTTAAAATTTTCATTAAACGTTGATTCAGATTCCCTCTTCCCTCATTGCGCGCTTATGCCCTAAATTACAGAACTGGCTTTTTATAAACTTCTTGTTTTGTAGATGATTACAAGCAAAGTCATTGGACTAAACTCTACGGTCCAAATTTGTTATTCTTTGATACAAAGAACTCCCCTAAACCTATTGACCAGGTATGTGCTTAAATACAATGGTTTTTTGATGACTCAGGATGATATGTGGATGGTGAATTCTGGTTCGTATTGTACATATATGAACAAATATGCTTGATATGTGGATGGTGAATTGTGTTGAAATTCTTAGTGTACTTATATAAACACCAGTTTGATGCTTAAAAAATAAATCTTCAAGAGTTTAAGGCATCGTATGTGTTTGATGGTTGATGTGAAAGTTAAATATATGGTTGATGTCGAAGTATGATCAAGAGGAGACAAACCCTTCACCTAGTGCTTGAGACTCTTTATTGAATTGTAAAGTGTTTAATACAAGATAATTTGTATTATGAGGGAACTATTTGTGCACTTTGTCTTGACTCTTATTTGTTCCTTACAGAATGTCAAAGAAGGTAGTGTTGCAAGTATATCATGGTGGTGGTTTTCAAAGGATGCCCCATTTGATGTATTATGAGGGAAATATCAGTGAGTTTGAGTGTGATGCGAAAAATCTAAGTATTGACCACATTAGAGATAATATTGCAGAGAAATATTAAAGCTATTTATTTTAGCAAGCCTAATTTGGCTCTTGAGGAGAGCTTAGTGGAAATCCAGAGTGACATTGAGGTGAATGAGCTACGTCTTTTAAGCTCAATTTTCGAGTATGTTTGTTTATATGTTGAGCATAATGATGACACAAAGTTAGATAGCGATGATAATGATGCAATGGTTGATGATGATTTTAATGAGTATGGGTTAGACGTTGATGATGAAGAAGCTGCTAGAATAATAAAGAAAAAACAGAAAATGGACAAGGATCATCTTGTTGATTTAGGAGCACTTAGGAATGAAGTACTAGGGGTAATGTCTTTGATGATATAGATGTGTTTGAGTCAAATTACCAATGTCCAGATGTTGCAAACAACCATTCCAATAATGAAACATATGAAGATGGTAATGATGAAAGAAGAAAGGAAAAAAAGAGAATGACAACTATATACCCTAGGTACAAGGAAAAGACAACAAAAGATGGGGTATAGTTGGAAGTGGGCACGATGTTCGTAGATAAAAAGTAACTTAAGGAAGCCATTGACGATTATCGAATGTATAATGGATATGGTTTGAAGACAGTCAAGACTGACACGGCCAGACTGTACTTAGTTTGGAAAGCAAAGGGGTGCAAGTAAACTTTGCTTGCTTCAAGATCGCAAGGGGAGAAATCGTTTCAAATTAAGAACATGCCTAATCCTCATACTTGTATACCTTATAATTTTGAAAGGGGTATGAAGAGGATTCTAGTGATTGGTTGGCCCAAAAATATAGGAAGAAGTCTAGATTGCAACCAAGTTTGGGGTTAAGCAAGCTATAAGACATTGTGGAGAAGAAACATAATTATAAGCCATCAATGTCCACATGTGTAAGGACTCAAGTGAAGGCTTTGGCATCCATCCTAGGAGATTATAGTGAATAGTTTGGTATGATAAGAGCATATAGTTCAACTGTGAAGATTCACGTGCAAATAAAAACACACATTTTCAAGAGCATCTACATTTGCCAGTGCTTTAAAGAGAGGATTCCTAGATGGATGCAGAAGAGTCCTCTCTTTAGATGGATGTTTGTTAAAGGGCCCTTGAAATGACCAGGTGCTCTGTGCTATTGGTCAAGATGCCAACAACCAAATGTACCCATTGCTTGGGGGATGGTAAACGTGGAGAGTAAGGAGACATGGTTTTGGTTTGTATAGTTCTTGCATGATGACTTGGATATGGCAGATGGAGTCGGATGAACTATATTCAAACCACAGAAGGTAATGAGATTTATGTTTTTTTTAGATTTAACCCTACATATTTTTATTTTATGTTCACAATTAATGAGATTTATGTTGATATTTGTTGTTTAGAATTTTATCGATGCAATTGCACGTTTCTTGGCTCAAGCCAAACATCGATTATGTGCACGGCATCTATATGCAAATTTGAGGAAGAAATACAAGGGTTACAATATAGAGATGTATTTTGGAAAATTACAAAGTCATCTAATGAAGTGCACTACAATAATCATGTGAGGGAGATGCAAGATCTTGATACTGCTGCATGGCGATTACTAGAAAATAAGGATCCCAAGCATTTTTATAGGGTGTTCTTCAAAGAATATGCCAAAACTATTGACAATAACATGACTGAGATCTTCAATGCATTCATCATAGAGCATAGGTTTAAGCCTATTGTTATCACGCTTGAAGACATCTTCTACTTAATCATGACAAGAGTTGCTTCGAAGAAGAAGATTGCTTACTGTTTAGATCTATCAGTATATCCTACGATTTTAAAGAAAACAGAAAAGGGAAAAAATCAATCACGGTGGTGGCAAACAAGCCTAAAAGGCAATGGTATGTATGATGTCAAGCATGATAGTGAAGAATTTGTGGTGAACATACTGGATAAGACTAGCATATGTGGAGCATGGTTGTTAAGTGATATCTCTTGTTCTCATGCCTTAGCAGTGATGAGAGAGGAGAAATAAATCTAAGTCCATGACTATTATAGCATCAAGACGCTAAGAAACACTTACATACATACATTACAACCATGTAATGGTTCAAACATGTGTATTATCTCGGTTTGGCTAATTAAATCACTATAGAGATGGTGAATAGGGTGATGATCAAGGTCATAAAATAATTGAAATAGAAATATGAAAAATGTAAATGTTGACAAACACACAATTTATAGAGGTTCGGCCACACCTAATCCTCCACCAACGGGCACCCATCACTGATGGGATCTTGAATCCTTTTCTTTTATTAAATCGGTTAATTACACACGATTTGCTAATTGTACAACATATTAGTTGGCCCTGCAACTCTAGGTATTCTAACGTACGCTTTGCTTTTCAACCGTAATTAGGTAGTCGACTCTCTGACTAATCAACCCAAGCCAATAGAAAGAAAGATAACAAGATATACTTTATAACAAGGAGTAAATAAGCATAATAAATATGCCAATATAAGCTCGATATATCAAGTTCTCTCAATCTTTTCTTCTTGATTTGCAAGTGTAGCTCTCTTTTTTCTTTCATCTTCAGCTGCAAATGTCTCTCTATTTATAGGCAATGATGTTGGAGAGGATGGGAGATCATTAGGAAAGTGACCGCTACTTTAAAAAGGAGGGATGATTTTCAATATAATTTGAAGGCTTTGAGATCCGTCTTTCAAGCCCTTAAATTCTACAGGTTTTCTCAATGTTTATCACCTTGATTCCCAATGGCTACTTGCCTGATTTTAGCCGAAGATCTTGCTAAGCATATTATCAAGGTGTCAATTTTTAGCAGTAACAATCTTTCAAAATATACGCTCAAAAGATGTCATTATAATTAGGCAAATCTTGACACTTTTAAAGATATTAACATATAGAGAATCATAATATTATCTCAAGATTTAGTATTCAAATTTGATAAAATCAATCATGCAAATATCTACCTATAACATAACACATTAAATAATAAAAACACTAAGGTGGGTCCAAATATAAGATGATAAATATGCCAATAGACCAACTCCTTGTTGTCTTTCATCAAAACATATTAATAAAACATATTGTAAGCTTAAGGAAGCTAACAACGAGGCCTCCATCTAAACATGATCCCATTCTTGCCCCCAAATTCAAAAAGAAAAAGAGAGGTTACTATAGTTTCAAAAGAAGGCAAGAGGAAGGGGAAATAAAATCTGATAGGTCATATGGAATTGTACCTAGAGCTGGAGGGCTAGTGAAGTGCTCTACTTGTGGCGGCTATGGCCATAACAATAAGACATGTAAGTATAAGGTGCTAAGAAACCATAAATGTCTTTACATTTTCACCTTAGTGTCTCGTTGGATTCATGCTAATGTCTTGGTTAATTTATTTTACCTACCAAATTCAGCTTCCTCAAGTACTATTATTCATTCTATAAATACAACTGAACCAGCTGCTCCACCTTAATCTGCACCTGTAGCTACTCCACTGGCTTCTAAACCTACTGTCGCTTATGCTTCTATTGACAAAACACCAAAATATGCTACTGCTGCTAAGATTTATGTTCATCGCCAATTGGGGAAGCTCCCAATCAAGCGAGCACCAAGGAGTTATCAAAGTGGGGATGTTATTCCAACACAAGAGAACCAGACTTTTACAATATGGAATATATGACCTTCCAAATCAAAGTGTTTCTTGGAAATGCACATTATTCTTTTTAGGCATAACATTATCAACTATTTTTTGAGTTGTGTAAACCTAATTTTAAACAACTTGTACAATGATACATAACCATTTATGGAATGCAAAGCTTGTAAAGAGAGCAGTTTTGGTCTACTTTTACTAAAATCTATTTATGAACAATGCTACATAGCCTGACTTGAATAGGTTGTACAATGACACAATGAGTTGTGCCACCTATTTATGCATAGTCATACACACATATTTGATCTTTGTTCACTGATTTGAATAGTTTTTTTAGTGCTTTTACCAAAATCAATTCATGCTCATTAAGGTCCATTGCCCACAATTTAGGCTGTCATGTGTTTGCCCGTAATCTAATTTCATCATCTTGTACCATTAACAGTTTCCTCAGAATTTTTTACCTCAGTTTATTATCACCGAGGTTTTTGGAGTGCTTCTTCCTAAGTTCAGCTTCAGTTTTGGATATGTTATTAGCTAAATTTATGTTCACTGAGGTACATTGACCAGGGTCAGAACTACTAACACTGACCTTAGTTCATTGCTCACTGAGATTGATCAAATTTAGTTCAGGCTATCAAGTTTTTCGCTCTATTTTAGCTCATTTTTTGTTGTGCATTGCTTAGTTGTTGCTCTGCATTGATCACTTTGGATAAAACATCTGATTAGGATCAGCACCATCAGTATTGACCTCAGTTTCGAGACAAACATCAGTGCATTGCTCACAGAGTTATGCCCACAATTTCTTGCAAATGAACATAAGTTCATCACATTTATATGACCATGGTCATAACCACCAAGACTAACCTCAACACACATCAACAACACTCACCTCACTCATTCCATGATGAGCAAATATCAAAAATCAGCAATAAGTACATGAAGATGTAATTAATAAGACAATGCAATTGGAACTAACACATAACATAACTTCCATTGATTTCTTTGAAAAATACATTTCTTAGCACAATGAAAGGCAATTGCATCTAAACCATAACATAACTAATCAGATTCAAGAAATTTACAATGACCACTTGCTACCTCAACTAACTAACTACATTTGATATCACTCTAACTTGCATCTAACTGTCAACTCCCTATAATAAGCTGTAATTCAACACCCAAAACCATCTAACCCAAATTAGAGTATTGTCGAAAAAAGAAATTTACAATAAAAAATTTCAAACTTTCCCACCTTATCAACAGCCTTTACATCATTCTCCCACACAACAACTTAGCCAATTGCAAGAATCACAACAAACAACAACATAATCCAAATCAATGACCTGTCTCTGTTGTGGCATGCTCAGACCTCCATCTTCAAAGACATATTCTTTTGTTTCATCCTCACCAAATTATGTTTGTCACCTTCCTAATCCTTTAGAAGCTTTATCATCTTCTCGTTCTCTGCAAGCAAACTTTTGTTTCTCATTGTCAAACCAACCACATTCGATCTCACTCTGTCACAGAGTGAATCGTCCACCCACTGAAAAAAATCACATCAGCCAGACTTATTAAAACATTTGCATCTAGCACACCTTCGAATCAGATTCTTCACAGTCATGCTAGAAATAATCATGCATTTGAAACCATAGTTGTATAGCCTCTCACAATCGAAAAAACATGGGCATGATATGCATGCATGACTGAAGGTTGGCCTTCGTGCTGTTGAACCAGACATTTTTGGGTTGCTCGGCTATGAAATCAAATGTAAATTACAAAGAGGAGTTCAATTTAGTGAGTTCTATCTATTTATCTATTTAGTACTTTATCTGTATTTATTTTTTGCGTAATAGTCATCTTTGTTTGTGGCGGGCTATGTAGCAGCTTCAGCCGGTCCTCCGGGGGTTAATGGGGTTACGAAGGGTGTAGGGCGGCAGAAGGTGCGCCTAACGTCTTGGAATATTGGGTCTCTTATGGGTAAGTCGATAGAATTAGTTAAGTCTTTGCATAGGC